>PVIW01005091.1:0-114646 GCA_004026585.1 Noctilio leporinus
GGAAAGGGGGAGGGGGGAGGGGGGAGGCAGAGGCAAAGAAGGGGAGCAGCTTAGACAAGAACCTAGTATAAAGGAACCATGGACATGGACAACAGGTGGGATTGACTTTGGGGGGAAAGGGTGGGTGGGGAGGGGGACAGAGGGGAGAAAAAAAGGGATGGATGTAATACAACAACAATAAAATTAAAAGAAAAAATAATAATAATAAAAAAATAAAATAAAATAAAATAAAATAAAAGAGGTAGCAATCCTCAAAAAAAGAATGAAGCTGAAGGTATCACATTCCCTGACTTCAAACTATTCTACAGGGTGACCATAATCAAAACAGCATGCTATTGGCCAAAACACACACCCCAGTGGAACAGTAATGAAAGGCCAGAAAAAACCCCCACATTTTAAGGGCAAATAATTTTCAACAAAGGAGCCAAAAACATATAATGGAGAAAATAAAGTATCTTTAATAAATGATGCTGGAAAACTTGCAAAGTCACATGCAAAAGAATAAAACTGAACTATTTGTCCCTAAATGCAACAAATAACTAAAAATGGAACAAAGACTTAAATATAAGACCCAAAACAATAAGTTACATAGAAGAAAACATAGGTACTAAACTTAGGGACCTTGGCCTTATCAAGGATTTTATACACTTGACTCTAAAGGCAAGGGAAGTAAAAGCAAAAATGAATCAATGGGTCTATATCAAACTAGAGAAATAAACTGCTCCACAGCAAAAGAAACTATCAATGAAACAAAAAGGCAACTGACTGAACAAAGGATATTTTGCAAACAAGAGTTCTGACAAGAGGTTAATACGAAATACAGAAGCAGGCAAAGTAGATTTACAGGGTGAGTACCCAAAACACACAGTTTACTCTTGTATTATTATTTATTGTAATTATCATAACTTGCATGTTTTTATTCCATGTGAACAACTCTAAACCTACTTTTGTCCACCCTTATATACAAAGAACTCATATAACTCAGCAATATTCCAATTAACAAATGAGCACAGGATCTGAACAAGAAGACATAAAAATGGCCAACACATGCATGAAAAGATCTTCCACTTCACTATTAGAGAAATACAAATCAAGAATATAAGTCAAAAGGCAGTTCCATTTAAAATTCTCTGAGGTATCTCCATAGCAGCATTCCATAGTGGCTACACCAGTCTGCATTCCCACCAACAGTGCAAAAGGGTTCCCTTTCCTCCACATCCTCCCCAGCACTTGTTTGCTGATTTACTGATGATCCATTCTGACCAGTATGAGGTGATATTTCATTGTGGTTTTAATTTGCTTCTTTCTAATGATTGGTCACATCGAGCAATTTTCATGACTATGGACTCTCTGAATATCCTCTTTGGAAAAGTGTCTACTCAGGATTTTTGCCCATTTTTTAAATTGGATTGTTTGCTTTGGTGTTGAGTTGTATAAGCTCTTCATAAATTTTGAATATCAACCCCTTATCAGATGTATTGGCAAATATGTTCTCTCATTCAGTGGTATTGCATTTTTATTCTGTTGATGGTTTCCTATGCTGTGCAAAAACTTTGTTTGACATAGTCCATTTGTTTATTTTTTCTTTTGTTACTCTTTGTCTAGGGAGATATATGAGATGAAATATTGCTATGAGCAATGTCTGAAGTTTTACTCCATAAGTTTTCTTATAGAATTTTTATGGGGTTGGTTCTAACATTGAAGTGTTTAATCCATTTTGAATTTTTTGTGTGTGGTGTAAGAAGGTGGTCTAGTTTCATTTTCGTTTTTCTTGCATCTGTCCAATTTTCCCAAAATCATTTATTAAATAAATTATCTCTAGCTCATTGTATGTGCTTGCTTCTTCTGTCAAATAGGTATTGACAATAACCACATGGGTTTACTTTAAGACTCCATTGATCTGTGTGTTGCTTTTATGCCAATACCATGCTTTTTTGATTACCAAGGTTTGTATTGTAGGTAGTGTGGTTCCTCCAACTTTGTTCTTTGTTCTCAAGATTGCTGTTGCTACTTGGGGCCATTAAGAAAATATATTTTATTGTCATTCTATTAGAGTTATCCCATTTTCATCCCCTTTGCTCTCTGCTGTCCAGTCAACCCCTGGCTCCCACAGTCAAACACCACCCTGTTGTCCATGTCCATGGGTCATTCATACATGTTCCTTGGCTAGTCCCTTCCCTTTCATTTCACCATTATTCCCCTTCCCTCACCCCTCTGATCACTCTCTGTTCCTTTTTTCCATGCCTCTGGTTCTATATTGCTCATTTGTTTGTTTTGTTCATTAGGTTCCTCTTTTAGGTGAGATCATATGGTATTTATCTTTCACTGCCTTGTTTATTTCACTTAGCATAATACTAGGATATTCCAATTCCATCCATGCAGTTTGAATGGCTATTATCTACAAGTAATAAAAGAGGTTACAGAAAAAGGAATCTTTATACATTGCTGGTAGGAAAATAAACTGGTACAGCGTCTATGGAAAACAGTATGGAGGTTCGTCAAAATATGAGGTACCACAGGACTCAGCAACCCCCTTCTGGCTATCTACCTGAAAAGTTTGAAAACATTTATTTGCAAAGACCTATGCATCCCACCCGGGCTGGTAGCACAGTGGATAAGGCACTGGCCTGCGAACCCAACAGTTGCAGGTTCGATTCCCCAGCCAGGTCACATAACCAGGTTGCAAACCAGGTCTCCCGTCAGGTCTGTGGCTGGAGGCAGGTGAAATGCAACCATCCATTGATGTCTCTCTCCCTCTCTGCCTCTCTCCCTTCACCTCTTTCTAAAAATAATGAAATAAAATCTTAAAAAAAAAAAAAAGAAGAAGAAGAAGACCTATGCATCCCTATGTTCAATGCATCAGCATTATTCATGGTGGCCAAGACATGGAAACAAAGCATCCTTTGACAGATGATTGGTTAAAGAAGATGTGGTCCATACATATATATAATGGAAAACTCAGTCATAAAAGGTGAAATATTGCCATTTGTGCCAACATAGATGGATCTTGAGAATATTATTCTAAGTAAAGTAAGTCAGACAGAAAAAAAGTCAAGAACCGTATGATTTCACTCATACGTAGGATATAAAACTGAGAACAACAAATGAACAAACAAGATAAACAAAAAAACCTCGTGGATACAGACCACAGTAGGGCAGTTATCAGAGGCAAAGAGAGGTAGAGGTGAAGGGTAAAGGGTGTCAAATATATGGTGATAGAAAATTTGACTTTGGTAGTAAACACACAATGTGATATATAAATGATTCATCATAGAACTGTACACTAGAAACCTATATAATTTTATTAACCAATGTCACCCCCAATAAATTTAATTGAAAAAGAGGTAGAAAGGGAGGAGAAATTTTGAGGAAATTGTAGAAGACAGGATTGGATTTATGGAGAAAACAGAACACAGTATTCTGAACCCCTAAATATCAGAGTTAAAGAGGGTTTCCTGTAAGGGAGTTTTGGAGAAAATGCCAAGAGCAAAGGCTAGAATGGTCTTCCCACCCCCACCTTTAGGTACATGGGGTCTATGAGTCTCACATCCCTGGGATGCCAAAGTTCTTAGCACTGCCTTTTGTGATGCATCTTAGTGGGGATTCTAGCATGAAACCAAAGCCAGGTAGGGGAACAGAGAAGACCTTGGGGTAACTGGATGTCAGTTTCGGACTTTGAGGAAAGAAAACTAGGAGGCAATGCCATCCAAAGTGCCATTCCTTGGATAAAATGTTTATTTTGGCAATAGCGCAGGTTCCCAGGCCACCAGTGAGCTACATGTCCTTGTATTTTACAAGAAGCTCACCTGTCAATGCATCCCTCCCCCATCCACCCCCACCCCCTTTAGGCAAAAGCTTTGGTCTGCTCTTCCTCGTGACAGACAGGCCTGTTGAGAGCACAGACCCACCTGCTATCCACACTAAGCAGCTTAGTTATTTATTTATCAGCTGAGAATGAGTAAACAAGATTCTCCAGACATTGTAGGGAAATAGATAGCATAAAAGAAAAGAATGAAGATTAACAAATAAAATACTAATAAACATCTCCAGAAGATAACTGTTTTTAAGTACAATCCTTAGAGAGTGGGATTTTAAAATCCATAAAACAATAATAGGCTACTACTATCATATAAAGCTAAGAATAAAATTATCTAAAAATAATTCACTTGATGAATTGCCAAAGCTTAAAACCAAGGTAGTGATCTGTAAAATAAATTTGAGGAAATCTAAGAACAGAAAGCAATCTTGAAGAGAATGAAACTCTAAAATAATAAAGTTGATAGGGGCATAAAGTCAAATAAATAGTAGAAAAACATACCAGAACTTAAGAAAAAGATTAGTCTTTTGATTGAAAGACCCTACTGGATATAAAGCAGAGTGAACAGCTTTTAAAAAGTTAGTCTAAATCTAGATACCCTATGGCAAAATTTGGCAACCCTAGGCATAAAAAGATATATATCCAAAGCTTTCAGAGTTTAAAAATATCACAACTTGCCTCAAATGAGAAAGAGTTATGGTGATACTGAATTCTCATCAACAACATGATATTAGCAGATAATAAGGTAACTTCTGAGGGACATTAACTTTTCAGCCTACAATTTTATACCCAGGCTCAAATCCAAAATGTGTGAAGGATTAAAAAACACTGTCATACACAGAAAGCCTCAAAGGTTTTTTGTGTGTCACCAATGGAAAAAAATTACAAGGAACCAGTCAAGAGGAAATGATATAAAAAATTATAACATGAATATAAGAGTGGCAAACTGAATATAAATTAAAAGTGACTAAATCTGAAAAGAAATTAAAAGTTTATCTACTTTTGATATATAGAACATTCTTCTTGGAGTAGTTAGGAGTTCAGTGACATAAAATGACATTTCCTTTTCTATTGGTCAAATGAAACCACTTGGTTCCATAGGGGAAGATACTTTCATAATCATTATACTTAATTTGCTTTTCAGAAGCAAGCTACAGACACGTCATTAAAGACACAGTATTCTAAACCTGGACCACCTAGAAATAATATAACCAAACAAAATTGGGAGGTGTAACTGAAGAGGAAAGTTCCTCCTCTAATAATTTTATTGGGAGTCAACAGTCTACCCAAGGTAGATAACTCAGGAAATGCAAATATGGGTATTATGATATAAAGTTATGATGGCAATCAGCTGAAGACCTTAATAAAGAAAAGTTCAGAATGGTTCACTTGGAAATGTGATAAGGCATGAATTGGGCATGATTACGTTTTATTTTAAACCTACCTAAATTGCTCATTTCTGCTTCCTCATGTCCAGTTATTATTTTAATATAAAAGAAAAAATGTAGTTGGTGAGCAGTCAGTCCACAAACAAGATACCTAACCAATCTTTTCTACTTCCCTTCCACCCCATTCCTTAATGGGAGATTTTGAACACCTGCTCAAACATTTAAAAGTGTTATATTAAGCTTACTGTTAAAAAATACAGTTTACTGTTTAATTTTCTTAAACAGAACATTTAAGCTCAAGTTCTTTGCTCATTGCCTGTTCTGAACTTACCATTATTCAGAAAACTGAGTCCTAGGAAGGTTAGTGTCTAACTGTAGGACATGCCACCAAACACCGGCAGAATGTGTTTCAACAAGTTTCATTCATAACTCTTATTGGTGATGGCAACATTATGGCTTGATTTCCTTGTGAGAAGGGTCTAAAGAGGAAGTACCTATGGCAACTGGCTCCCTTTGTCCTTCCCCTCAGTGCATACCTGCCTCCTGTCTGTAATCAAGGTGATTACAACACTGAGCAGAGCACAGGACCTCTCTTGGGCCACTGGTGGCATAATTATCAGTGTGCAGAAAACAGGGCCTTCTGAAATCTGCTGCTCTGAAAAGAGCAAATGGGCCCTGGAGGAATCAGCCAGGAATGTGAACACAAAAAACCTTTGTGAACAAGAACTATTTGGCAGGGCAACAAGGAAAACAGGACAATGTGCAGAGTGAGAAGGACAGATGAGAGACAGACGCAGAAGGAAGGGAAAGAGAGACAAAGAAAGGGACTTGTTTTCCTTGTTTCTCCATGGGATGACTTAAGGACAGAGTTGGAGGAGTCCAGAAGCGTCTCTGTATTAAGTAATTCTATGCCCCATTATCCTTTGCAGAATCTCCAAAGGTGACGGAAGTCACATGAAGCTTTTATGAGGGAAATGCTGCCAGTCCTATAGTTTGGCTGCCAGCAAAAACAAAAACAAACAAAATAAAACATGACCCTGGCAATTTTAATAGACATACTTGTTTCCTTTTAAAGATGTTTTAGATTGTTAAAAAAAAACTGGGAAAGAAGAGCATCAGGGAGGCAGACAAGCTGTCTACGAATGGAAAGGATGTTTTGACCAAGTTATAAAGCAGGCAGTGAGAAATTTTGTAATATCTACAGGAGCAATTCACAGCTGTGCATGTGTGTGGAAGTGAGGGGCAGCAGGCCTCCAGCTTTGTATGTCCTATCAGCCAGCTTATTTGCCCTCTATTGGAAAGTACGTTTTCTCTTTTGAACTCTAAGTGTCTGACAGCAGGTCCCATGTCTACTACACTCAGCTAACAGAGCACCAGGCATGCTGAAGCCATCCAAGAAGCCTTTGCTAATTACCTCGCCAACAGTGACATGGAAGTGCTTGGTTCAATTTCCATCTTAGCTTGGAAAATTATTACCAACACACAGGGCAGTTCAAAGAGAAGGATCATTCTTTGCCTTTTCAATCTCTATGCTGGTCCTCTGATACCAGGTAAATAAAAGGTACTTGGTTCAAACAAATATGGGGGATATTTTTTATGTCTCTCTAAATACTGGTATATCTGGCAGTGGGGAGAGGATAATTTTAATGTGTCAAAAATTTTTCTTGAATGATGAGACTTTAAAAATGGACATTATCCATATGAGAAAACATATTTGCCAATGATATCTTGGACAGGGTTTGATTTCTAAAATATATAAAGAACGTATATGACTCAACACCAGGAAGACAGATAATACAATTAAAAAATGGGCAAAGTACCTAAACAAACACTTATCCAAGGAGGCCTTGCTGAGAGCCCATAGGTATATGAAAAGGTGCTCAACATCACTAGTCATCAGAGAAATGCAAATTAAAACCACAATGAGATATCACCTCACACAGGTCAGAGTGGCTATTATCAATAAATCAACAAACAAGTACTGGCAAGGATGTGGAGAAAAGGGAACCCAGTGCACTGTTGGTGGGGATGCAGGCTGGTGCAGCCACTGAGGAAAACAGTATGGGATTTCCTCAAAAAACTAAAAATGGAACTGCCTTTTAACCCAGCAATTCCACTACTTGGACTATACCCAAAGAATCCTGAAACACCAATTCAAAAGAACCTATGCACTCCTATATTCATAGCACTGCTATTTACAATAGCCAAGTGCTAGAAACAGCCTAAGTGCCCATCAGTGGATGAATGGATCAAAAAACTTTAGTACATTTATACAAGGAATACTACACAGCAGAAAGAAAGAAAAAACTCCTACCTTTTAGGACAACATGAATGGAACTGGAGAGTATTATGCTTAGTGAAATAAACCAGTCAGTGAAAGACAAATACCATGTGATCTCACCCAATACAGGAGATTAATGAACAAACAGACAAGCAGAAAGAAACCAGACACATGGTGGAAAAGAAAAGGAGCAAAATGGCTGTGACCAGAGGAGAGTGGGGAGGAGGAAGGAAGCGATCAGGGGAGAGAAGGGGAATGGTTTAGAAGAGGAGCCAATGTGAAGATCCATGGACATGAGCAAAGAGGTGGGACTGACTGGGGGAGAGGGGAGGGGGGATAAGGAAGAGCAATGGGGAAACAATGAAACAACTGTAATAAATACAATAGTCAATAAAAATTTAAATAAAAACATAACAAAGAATTATTTAAAATTAGTTTTCAATACTTATAAATGACTGACAAATCATATGCTTGATTTTGCTGATTTAGACTTAAAAAAAATAATACAAGTAAACTGGTTATAGTCCAAATAAATGTGAGGAGCTTTGTTGACAAAAATTTGTATCTCTATAAAATAATTCTGACAAAGTGACATTTTAACCTTTTAGATATGAAGGAATTAGGGTTATTTGAAATCATTTTCCACCAAATGCTTTGTGAGATAAAAACTGTCTCAATTTTACCAACCCAAATGTTTCATGTTTTCAGATGGTTTTTCCCCAAATGTGAAATTTGGCTAATTAGCCATCCTTGGCTTTGAGAGTAACCAGTGACTTGGGAATATCTCATGGCATGGTCAGCAGCCAGTTCTGCAAAGCTTTGAAGAGACAGCAGATGAATAAATAGAATCACTCCTGTATAGTGAGGGCTGATAAAATGTGTGTGTCATAAAAATGTAGCCAAGGCATTCTGAACATTTTCTTCCAGTCCTTCTTAAGGACAAGTGTACCTGGTCTAGGAAAGCCGGTCAAGCAAGCAGCATTATGAATGGATGGAAATATTTATGATAACCAAAGCAGGTCTAAGGAAAAGTGTGAGCTCATGCAGACTTTCCCTATCAAGTGAATGTAATTAGGAATGTAGAGTAAAAACCTGAGGGACTCTCAGGAGAAACAGGTCTGAATGAAAACACATCTCTATTCTTAAAAATCAGAGGCTAGGCTCTTAGAATCTGGGTTTCGATATGTGTTCTTCCTCCTTCTGCACCCCACCTCTCTTCTTACAGGGATTTTTTTGAGGGGGAAGATTGGAGGTTTCAGAACTTCTTTCACATCCATATTACCTCTTGCTTCAGAGAAGTAGCCAGGCACAATTTGGGCAGAGTGACTCAGCTCACTCTACCCTTACGAAGCATCTTTATCCCAAGTTGATCCCAAACCGCACACGGCTTGAGTTAAGCATGCCTCTTCCGCGCCAAAAATCATCCCCAGCCAGTTGATGCCTTCACTGACTGTTACACCCTTAGAATGTTCCAGAAAGCTCTTTTGGCTAGTGATCTGCTGACATATTTCTGGGAGACCTTCATCTCTTTCCATCAATCATCAATGACCTCTGTCCTCCCACTGCGAAGCACGGAGTTAAAGGTGAGGTTCAGAGATGCTTTTCACTCTTTATATTTCCTTCTCTCAGTTCTGTTTTATTCCAAGACTTCACAAAGAAACTGTAACATAATAAAAAATATATATGTATTTAATCTCTGTCCCTGGCTCTGACACAGGGCTCCTAAAACTCTTGTAATTTCCTGGACGACAGAGGTGATAGAAGCATCTTGTACACTGCTCCTCAATCCCTTAGAATTTCCTGAGTGATAGAAACATCTTTTGTGCTAATGAGATGATCCATGTTGGCTCATGGCAGGCTTCAGAGTGGGCGCTGGTCAGCAGGGAGATCAAACCAGGATTCAAAGCGGGGACCTTTGAGCCCCACCCATATTCTCTGGGGAGGGCAGAGGGGCTGGAGACTGAGTTAATAATCCATCATATATACCTAGTGAAGCTGCCATAAATACCCTACATGATGTTCAGAGAGCTTCTGGGTTGCTGACCGTATCCACACGCTGGGAGGGTAGCATGCACCAACTCCACAGAGACAGAAGTTCCTGCATGTGGTACCTTTCTGGACTTTCCCTCTATGCCTCTTCATTTGGCTGCTCATTTATATCCTTTATGATAAACCACTGCATATAGGTAGCTGTTTCACTGAGTTTTGTGAGCTCTTCTAGTAAATTATTGAAATTGACTGGGTTTGTGGGAACCTTTGAGTTAGTGGCCAAGATAGAAGTGTGGGTACCCTGGGGCCCATCACTTGCGCTATGTCTGAAGCTAAAAGCAGTCCTTGTGGGGCTGAGGACTTACCCCTGTGGAATTTGGCACTAAGTCCATGTAGTTAGTACCAGGATTAAATTAAATGATGCCCAGTTGGGGTGCATAGAGTTGGGAAAATTGGTTGGTAGCAAGAGGGAACAGAAGCCCGCTGCACTTGATGTTAGAAATGTTGTGAGCAGAGAAATAGCTTTCCTTTAACACACACGCACAATGATGATAAATAGTCCCCCATCTTACATACGGGGGCCCTTCTTTGCTAAGTCATTCAGATAATTTCTCAGTGTCAAGAAAATGTTGACTTCATGTGTCCCTTTTTTCCCCTTTGATTTACTTAGAGTACAGGCTCAGGCCCTGGCTGATGGCTCAGTGGAATGGCGCCAGCCTGCAAACCCAAAGGTCACTAGTTCAATTCCCAGTCAGGGCACATAAGCAGGTTGCAAACCAGGTCTCCAGCCAGGTCCATAGCTGGAGGCAGGTGAAAAGCAACCATACATTTATGTTTCTCTCCCTTTCTTTTTCCCTCTCTGCCTTCTCTCTAAAAATAATGAATAAAATCTTTAAAAGAAAAAAAAAAAAAAGATTCAGGCTCTTCTTCAAGCCTTGAACTGATTTGAGATGATGCCGTTTAGAATATACAAATATTGGCACTGAACTCCACAAGAGTAATTAAAAGTTTAGTTGTCAGAGACTAAGTTGATTACAACCAGCTAGTCTGGAGTCAGAAGACTCTGGGTCTACAGATTTATAAAATGTGATGGAGGAAATGAAAGCCTAGATAGAAGGGACCTCAGAAATCACAGTCATAGTTCAGCAACCTCATTGTGCAGAAGAGGCATCTGAGACCCCCAAAGGGAATGACTTGTCAAATTCAAGAAACCAATAAGCAATGCAGTCAAGGCTAGAAGCTGAACTCACTGTCCTGCACACAAATATTTTCTCATCCTAGCACTTGGATCCCCACATAGGTGTGACTTCCGCCCCCGCTAGAACAACAGGAATATCTGAGCTGCTGTCTCAGTCAGAACACAACCTGTGCCTCATATTTGCTGAATGACACTTGCACATCATTTTCTTGTCCTGGGGCTTCATGCAGAATAATTCATTCACCTTTTCCATCATTCGGTGCTCTTCACAACAACTGAGACATCCTCATGCTGAATTATTAGTCTCTACCAGGCTGCGTTCCACATAATTTTCAAGCAAAGGACAGAAAAGATTTCCACCAGCTAGGAAGTGGTGTGAAGCCCAGAGGTTAAAACAACATCTCCCCTGAATAATATATTTATAAAGTTACCCAAAGCATGTTATTCAATCTGGCACCTAAATTTAAAGATTGCCAGATGGCCCACCCAGGACTCTGAGGAAGAAGTACCACATTGCTCTTCCCTTCTTTTCCCTGCCTTGCACTGATAATATCACAGCCAGGCAGAGAAGCACATAATTGCAGCACTTGATTATGCCAGTAACTAAAGGTAACATGCTCAGGCTGAATGCTCTCTCTACACCTGGAGACAAGATGGCATTTGCATGTGTCATGCCAAATTCCCTCATGTCTAAGAAAGCAGGACACCTCAGGAAGAGACCAAGAAAGAGGAAGGGTTTCTAATCCATCCCAGGGCAAACCTTTGAGACCAACGACATGAACAGCATGATGAAGTACATTTACCAAATGTACTATTGCACAAATCCAGACACTTCCAAATCCCGCCCAGGATCACTCTGCCTTCTGTTTTGTTTAATACATTCAGTTTGAAGATGCTGTATCAGGCACAAAGTGTTCTGCTCTACGTTGCATTATACATGACATGACACCATTAGAAACAGGACCAGGCGGAGTCCCCACGACCACAGGTTAAGGAAAGAGATAAGTACATACACAGTCAAAACTGAGGCAGGGCTTACATGTGCCATACACTATTTTAGTGCCTTACGAACATTAATTCACTTAATTGCACAACATTCCCATAAGGTAAGCTATATTTTTATTCTATTTTACTAATGTGGGAACAGAGACTATGTAACTTGCCAAGGGTCACTGTTATGGGTTGAATGTGCATGCATGTGTGTGCATACACACACACACACACAAACACACACACACACACAATATGGGGTTTGAAATGCCAAACCCCACAGTATCAGAATGTGACCTTATTGGGAAATAGAGTCATTGCAAATGGAATTTGTCAGGCTGAAGCCAGGCTACAGTAGGGTGGGCCCCCAATTCTACTGGGGCCCTGTCGGACTGGTCTTCCTCCACAAAGGGGAATGGGCCACAGACCTGCACAGAGAGAACGCCAGGTGAAGATGTAGGCAGAGATGAGGGTGATGCAACAGAAGCCAAGGAATGGCAAAGGTTCCTGCAAACCACCGGAAGTAAGGACCCTTCCTCACAGCTGTCATGAGAAACCAACCCTGCCAACACCTTTATCTCAGGCTTCTAGCCTCCTGAACTGGGAGATGATACATGTGTGAAGCCATCCAGTTTGTGGTGCTAGGCTACGGTAGCCCTAGCAAACTATTATGATCACCTAGCCCATAAACTGTGACTTCAAGCGCAAGCATTCTGGTGCCAGCGTCTGCATTTGTAACCACTTCACTAACCTCCTTAAACTGCTTAAAGCATTGAGCTCACTGTAGACTTCCCTGTGTATAAGATAGAAGGAGAGACACAGAAGGGATGAGCTAAATGCTAAATGAGTTCAAAGAAAGATTATGAGCAATGTAATTCAAGACATTTATTGAGCAAGCGTTTGCCGAGAACTGTCAACTGTAGGGACACAAAAAGTACAAGGTGTGTCACTATTCTCATGGAATTTGATTATCTAGTTGGATCTCTGAAAGCTAAATTAAAATGTTAGGACAAGTGACATGTTAGTAAAATCTAGATGGTCATGCAGGAGCTACCAGGTTAATACTGTAGCTGAAGGAGATTTTGAGTAGAGAGAGCAATGTGTATAATGTCAAAGAATTATGTATCAGGCAAGGCAAGGAAGAGAAAGGGCCAGGTTTTAGGTTCTTTCATTTTATTTATTTACTTAACCATTTTTAAAAGATTTTATTTTATTATTTTTAGAGAAAGGGGAAAGGAGAGAGAGAGGGACATGAATGTATGGTTGCCTTCCACCTGCCTCCAGCTAGAGACCTGGCTGGAGACCTGCCTTGCAACCTGGTTATGTGCCCTGGCCGGGAATCAAACCAGCAGCCTTTGGGTGTGCAGGCCAGTGCCTTATCCACTGAGCCACCAGCCAGGGCATGAAAGCCCAGATTTTAATTCAACTGTGAAAGGCTGGGTTAATGATCATTCTACCTCAGGTTCTTATACCACAGACTTCTTGTAGGCAGCCATGGTGAGAGCCTACGCCTGCTGCTGGCCCAGAGGGGCCCTTGTCACCATTTTGATTTACCATTCCTCATTTGTGCCCTTCCTGGCTGCCTGCTGCCTCATATCTAAACCTCGGCTTCTGATGGCCACCTCGAATGTCTATCCGACTGTGCAGCATCATCCGGTGAGAAATCTCTAACATGAAACTTCACAAACCACTTTTGACACATTTGATCAGTCACAGCACCTTCTCTATACACTGCACAAATCTTTTTATGTGTCAGTTGCATTTTTACTTTCCAAAAATAAGAAAGCATAATATGCTGAAAGTATTGCATATTTTCCTTCATCTTCAGTATTAAAATGGCTACACAAAAATTCACCAGTTTAAAGTTTTTTTTTAAATGCACACTGATATGACAACTGTCACAATACAATCCAGCAAAATTGTTTTGAATGGAGTTAAAGACAACTGAGCACTACTAACTTTAGCCATCTTACAGAAAAAACAAATGAACTTTTTGGCTAACCCACTTTGTTGGTGTCGTAATCCCTCAGTACCTCAAAATGTGGAGATAAGATCTTTAAAGAGGTAATTAAATTAAAATGAGATCATTAGGCTGGGCGCCAAACCACACACACAGACCCTTTTCCTGACACAGGCACAAGCTGAGCAAAGACCAGTGAAGACAGAGGGAGGAAACCGTCGGCAAGCCAGGAGGAAGGCCTCGGAAGGACCCACCCCGCTGGCAATTTGATCTTGAATAACTATCTTCCAGAACTTTGAGAAAATTCATTTCTGTTGTTTAAACCAACCAATCTGCGGTAGTTGGTTCTGACAGCCCTAGCAAACTAATACAAGGATGATAAAGGCAAAAGGAAAGACAGGGATTTGTCAGTGAAATCTTCACGATCTCTGGTGCAGATCTGGTTCCTGGAATGGAGTCAAGATCAAGAAACTGGGCCTCCTGATGCCGGCGACTCTGGGACAAACTCCCCAGCCACTTGCGGCTTTGGGAACTGGGAGGCTGGTGAAGAGACATCAATCCCATATCGCTGTCCCCGACTCTTGCTATAAAGACTGAATCAAACCTTCTCCATTAGGACTGTTGTCACAATAAAGGTAAGTATGATTCCAGACACCTCACCCTTCCCAACAGGGACTCATGTTCATAAGTTGTCATTTACCACAGTTAAGGGTTCAAGGTCTGAAATGCAGTGCCTATCAATACGGCAAAATTCAGTAACACAAAAGTAACCCAGCTGACCATTCAACAGGGAAAGTGACAGTTCTCTCTTCTTTTCTGTTTTGATTGGAAAAGTAGGAGGTTGTGGGTGCTGGAAGCAGGAGTAGGCTTCCCAACTAGGATGGATGCAGTGTGTGTGCACGTGTGTGTGCACACGCGTGTGCATGCCCAGGTAGATGTATTCCAGGAATGGCTATAGAAATGCTTCTGGGAGGCACAGCAGTCAGACTTAAAAATTCTGCCTAGTATTGATTGGCCTTATTTACCTTCCACGGGGTCATCTGGAAGTGTTTTGCTGCACTCACTCATGCAGGCTGATAGGCTTCCAAGGATGTCTATATGAAGATTTCTTTTGTGATTTCATTATAAGGGTGCTTCCTTCCCAAGGGGTGCATTCATCAAGGTGTCACAGCAACGTGCTGCCTGGCTTTGGCCTGGCTGCGCAAGCCGTTCAAACAAACTGCACAGCTGCACCGCGGAGCGTGCGCCTCGAGCACAGGAATTAAATTAAACATCATTCAGTACATGCGGGAAGCAAGCTGTCAAGGCATCAGGAGGAAGAGTGAAAAATTCAGTCAATTTGTCCTCACCCTTCCTTGACATGATCTGCATATTTTGAGCTACTGGGATCTGGCTAGAGTGAAACGCTTCTTCAGGAGAGGGGCTATGCCTTATTCTCCTAGAGCACCCCCTAACCTCCAGCCAGGGGCGTCGCGGCACTGGGAAAGTGCGGGTTGCAGGGCTCCTCACCTCACTGCTCTGTAGCTGTCCTGCAGGTATGGCCTATTCCCAAGTAACAAGCACCCTTTAGTATTACTAGGTTCAACACTAACCAGTTTTTGTCATTGACTCACTCAATTTGCTGGTAACCTCTTGCCTGTTGATTGCAACTTTCCTTTCACCAAAGTGTGTGGAACAATGCCAGCATGCCACCAGCATTAATTCCCCCTAGTAAATAATGGGGCTTTTATTCAACTTGAAAGGAATAATAACAGCAATTAGCATTTGGACAATACGTTACAGTTTACAAAAAGCTTTCAAAGACTTTATCTCATTTAGAGTGAGGCAGGTTTGTGTTGGAGCCCTGGATTGATTTCACCTGTGCAGGACCTGCTCTTCCCTGGGTAATTCTGGGAAGTTCTTATTCCCCTATTCTGATCATGTGATGCTGTTGTGAGACTGCCAATTCCAGACGTGGCTTGTGACCCAGATCCAGGCCACTGGCACACTCACACTCCTCTGGACTCAGAGAAGCTCACTTGTCTTCTCAGTCATGGATGTGAAAGGATGTTATTCAAGAGCCTCTAGTAGTCTCCACTTCCATGTAGGGATGGGCTGTCTGTCATAGGAGAACAAATCCAACAGAGAGAGAGGAGGGATGGGAGGTGGGGAGGGGTGGACAAATAGATGGGAAGAGAGAGAGGGAGGGAAGGAGGGGGAGAACGAGAGGCTGTATCTCATTTGGATTACTAGTCACTCCTCTCAGCTTCCTGATTAAGTGAGCCAATAAATTCTCTTTTCTCTTAAGCCAATGTGAGTTATCCTTCTGTGATTTGCAACCAAAAGCCCGACCAATACATTTTATAAAATTGGACTAAATTTTGAAGTTGAATAAACCCATCTGTTCTCCTATTGCCCATACGTATTCTCTTCCTTTGGGATCTTTGTTATTGCAGCCTTGCTAAAAAACCTTGCCTATCCTAACACACACCTACACAAGTGCTACAGCCCAAATATCAATCCAGGCTGCTTGAATCCAAATTCTGCAGTTCTTATTTACACAATGCCAGGCTGCTTCTAGCAAACCTAAACTTTCCAAGTTTTTCAGATTTCTGAAAAGTAAAACCATATTATTAAAAACCAAGACAGCCCTGTCTGGTGGCATAATGAATAAGGTGCTGGCCAGTGAACCCAAAGGTCGCTGGTTTGATTTCCCAGCCAGGACGCATAACAAGGTTGCAAGCCAGGTCTCCAGTCAGGTCCGTGGCTGGGGGCAGGTGAAAGGCAAACATACATTTATGTTTCTCTCCCTCTCTGCCTCTCTTCCTTCCCTTCTCTCTAAAAATAATAAAATAAAATCTTAAAAAAAAAACAAAAAACAAGACAAATAAAAAACCATGGTCTCATGGCAAATGCTAGGTTGTGCCAGGATGACTGATAACAAACAAGGATAATTGCTCTGGCTGGGTGGCTCAGTTGGTTGGGGCATCATCACATAAACTGAAAGGCTGTGGGTTCAGTTGTTGGCAAGGGCACATGCCTAGGTTGCAGGTTCGATCCCTTGTTGGGGTGTGTTCAGGAAGTAACTGATCGATGTTTCTCTTTCATCAATGTTTTCCTCCCTCCTCCTCTCCCTCTCTCTCTCCCTTTCTCTAAAAACATTGAATTAAATTATAAAATAAACCATGACAATCGTAATAACAAGAAATGCTAACGTTAACATCCACATAAAGGTCACCTTAAGAACAGGGCTCTAGGCTGTCTTGCTCCCTTCACATTACTCACTGTTACATCATGAGAAGTTAGCACAGTGCCTGGCAAACTGTAAAGCTCAATAAATATCTATTCAGTGTTAAAGGTAATAGTTCCCACTTGCAGACACTATGCTAAGTGCTTTACCACACTCTCATTTATATTCATTCACTCAACAGACATGGATTATGTACCTCCTATGTGTCAGGCTAGTCGTACACACTGGGGATCGGGGGACAAAAGACCAGGTTCCTGTTCTCATATCACTGATGGTCTACAGCAGGGTTTCTTACCTCAGGAATACATATTGCCATTTTGGGCCACATGATTTTTTGCTGTGTCAGGGTCTCTTGGGGCATTTTAGGTGCATTTCTGACCTCTGCCCATTACCATCAGTATGACAGTCAAAAATGTCTCCAGGCATTGCCAAATGTCCCCTTGGAGGTAAAATTACCCCCGATTGAGAACTGCTATATTAGTGGTAGCAGACAGACAAGTAGGTTATTGATTTGAAATACATTAAGTATGAAAGTGCCATTAGTAAACATAAAGCAGAGTTAAATAATAGAAAATGAGGTGTGACTTAAGATGGAGTGGTCAGGGAAAATAAGTCAATGCTGAAGAGAACCTAATGGAGCAAGTGCCAGCCCTGTGGCTGTCTGGGGATAGTCAGGGCAAGACCATGAGGTGGAAGTGTGCCTGCTGTTTTGAGAAGCAGGACAAGGACTGAGAGGCTTGAGCAGGGTGAGGGAGAAACATGGTAGGAAGCGTGGTCAGAGAGAGAGCAGGAGGCCAGTGCGAACATTCTTGAGGCCACACCAAGGATGCTGGATTCACTTCAGAATGGAGTGGGAAGCACCTGGGAAGTTTCCGCAGACAAGTGCCAGGTTCCGACTTACATTTTTAAAGGATTCCTCGGCTGCTACATGGAAAACAAAATAGGAGGGGTAGTAGTAGAAGTACGAAGACCAGCTAGGAGGCTACTCTGCTATTCTAGGTGAAAGGCAGCTTTGCCTGGAGGGCTGGATGGATTCTAGATTTTGAAGGTAGACAGGTTATATTGGTTGGCCAAAAGTTCATGTGGGTTCTCCCATAAGAGAACTTATCCCACCTCATTTTCACCTATAACTTTATTGATTTGGCTATTTTGAGTATGTCACTATCTCACACATGGTATAATATTGACTGTTCTCAATGTCTCAATATGATTGCTACTAACTTCAACTGGTCTAACCAACCATGGAACATCACCCAGCAAGAAGTTTCCAGCATGAAACTTTGCAAACCACTTTTGACACATTCTATCAGCCACAGCACCTTCTCCATATACTACACACATCTCTTCTTTGCAATTCAGTTTCATTTCTACCTTTCTTGAAATAATAAAGCATAATATGCTGACAATGTTGCATATTTTCTTCTATCTTCAATATTAAAATGGCTACACAAAAATTCACCAACTTTGATAAGTGTTTTTAAATGTATGCTGATATGACAGCTGTCACAATATAATCTAACAAAATTGTGTAGAATGAAGTTAAAGACACCTAAGCACTACTAGTGTCATCTTATGGAATAAAAATCAAATGAACTTTATGGCCAACCCAATATATGGGCAAAGAGGGAAGAGAGTTGAAAATTGGCTGTTCTATCAATATCCTCATTTTATAGGTGAGGGAAGAAGACTACACAGAGTCTATAAGGAGCTTGTGCAAGACTATACAGCTAATAAGACAGATTGCCAGGCTTCCACCTAGACACTGATTCCAGAGCCTACCATCTTAACATCCATTCTATTGCCAATCACATGCCTGGTAGCAAATGGGTATGTGGAGGGGAGCAAATTGAGGAGCTCCAGTCACCCATTTTCTTACTTAGCACCCTATCACCTTCTTTCAAGTTCCAAGGCATCCAAGAGATGTCCACATAATCCTCACACAAAACACAAGCAAATGAGAAAATCTTGGACCTGACCCTCTTGCTACTAGCTCTTATCCAATTCACTTTGATGCAAAAATCACAGGTATTTAATTCTCATAAGACAACTTTCAAAATTCAAAATTACCAGGAATACTCATTATTTTTTAAAAAGATTTTATTTACTTATTTTTAAAGAGAGGAGAAGGGAAGGAGAAAGAGAGGGAGGGAGAGAAACCTCAACGTGTGGTTGCCTCTCACACTCCCCTAACCGGGGTCTTGGTCTGCAACCCAAGCAGGTGCCCTGGCTGGGAATCGAACCTGTGATCCTTTGGATCTCAGGCTAGCACTCAATCCACTGAGCCACAACAGCCAGGGTAAAAAAAAATATATGTACACCATATGTCATTAACAACAAAGCTCAGCTCAAGGTTGTATATAACACAAGCAAAATGTATCCAGATTGATTACACATTCAAACAATTATCATATGAGCTAGGAAGACAAACTTTAAAAAATAATTTTAAACACATTTAAAATTTATGCATCACTCAACCTGGTTCTGCATAAATTTCCCCAAATTTCTCTCTTTACAGCCACTTTTGAAGTTCTTTGCATAATAACAAAGGATAAAAGCCACTTGTCAATGAGAAATACTTGTTCTTTCTGCTCTAGTAAAAATGACTGAAATAACACATAGAAATCATAGAGCAAAACACTTATATGCATGCATATATTGACAAATTATTATTGATAATATGGAGTAAACATTATTGAGACTTTAAGAAACAATTCAGAAAAAAACAACATGCTATGTAGATTTGCTACACACATTTTGTATTACATGCAAATGTTCCTAGCATGAAATATTATATTCTAGATTCTGTTTGAATAATAGATACCAGAACTCTGCTTTTCTCAGGGCCAACTGAAGCAAGGATGCACAGGAGAAGATCCCTGACCTTTAACAATATCAGTGTTTCCTGGGAAACTGTGTACCACCAATGCAAGTTCTCTGGTGGAAATTTATAAAATGCACATAAAAAGAACATTTCAGAGCCAGTCCAATGTATGAAATTCACAGCATTCTACATTAACAAGGTATTACAGACAAGTAGTTGAACTTAGAGTGGGGTAATTTTTATGTTTTTAAAAAGCTTCTGAGAGATAGTAGACCGTTTACAACTTGCTAATATCAGGATGATATTAGCAATGCGCTTTCAATGGTTATTTCATAGCAAAGTATTTGGAAGAATTGCCTCACTTAGAGATGAATCATGAAATATCCTGATAAAGATAAGATTTGTAACTTAAAATTTTCTATGATGACAAGCAGTTGTCAGAATTACTCCATCTAGCAGGCACTTTGAAAAAATTAAACTTAATTTGCCCTTCTAAAGTGAAGATAACTTTTAGTAATGAATGAGAGGTATACTATTTGGGAGAAAAAAAAAGAAAAAGGAAAAAACTCATGCTATGGAAGGAACATTGTGACATGGTTGTTTGTGATATTTCATTGATGCATGAATTTATTTCTGAAAATGACATAAAATATCTATCTGCAAAATTTTTAAAAATTGGAAACATAATTTTCTAAAATTTTCAAATGAATTTTAGTAATTTAAAACCCATTCTTAAAACTGTAAAAATGCAACACCTTCTAATTAGTTTGTAAAACCTTCTGATTGACATTAGAAAAAGAGAAATGTATAACTGAATTTCATAGATTGGTAAAAAAATGAGTATTGTGATTCAGCTTAACTCATTTTGCCCTTCTTCCATTTGAATTTACTTATTTTTGAATGTTTTCATTTCAGTAGCAACCACCCCCATAACCAGACCCCTAAATCCCATCATCTCCAAATCCTAAATATTTAAATCACATAATTCTGTGAGTTTTTGTGTACCATTAATGAAATATATAAACTTTAAAATATCAATTTTCAACCTTATTTCATTATTTCCTCTCCTTTCAATAATTTTATATCTCCTTATATGATGGGGGGCAAAAATCAGAATTTATAAAAATTATGTATTATTTTTTAAATGTTTTACTGATTATGCTATTACACGTGTCCTGATTTTTCCCCTTTGTCCCCCCTCCACCCAGCACCCCTATTCACTCAGGCAATCCCCCCCACCATTGTTCACATCCATGAGTCATGCATATAAGTTCTTTGGTTACTCCATTTTTTTATGCTGTCCTTTAATTCCCATGGCTATTTTGTGACTACCTATTCGTGCTTGTTTTATTTATTTATATGTATTTTTAAATTTAAATTTTATTATTGTATTACATTCATCCCCTTTTTACTCCCTTCTGTCCCCTTCCCCACCCATCCACTCCCCCACAAAGTCAATCTCACTTGTTGTCCATGTCCATGGTTCTTCCATGCTAGTTCCTTGACTAAACTGCTCCCCTTCTTTGCCTCCTCCTCCTTCCTTCCCCCTCTCCCATTCCCTCTGCCCACTGAAGGTTTATTCATTGTATTCGTGTATTTGGTTCTGTTTTGCTTGTTTGTTTGTTTTGTTCATTATTGTCCTGTAATGGATGAGATCATATGGTATTTGTGCTTCTTATCCCCTCACCTCTTCAGCCATTCCCCCACAACCTCCTCCCATCTGGCAACCATCAAAATGCTCTCTGTATCCATGATTCTCTCTTCTTGTTTGCTTAGTTTGTTTTGTAGATTTGATTGTTGTAAGTTTTATATTTAGTGACATTTTACTGTTTATAATTTTGATATTCTTTTTCTTAAATAATTCCCTTTAACATTTCATTTAATAATGGTTTGGTGATGATTCCTTTGTTTGTTTGTTTTCTTAACTGGGATGCTCTTTATCTGCTTTTCAGCTCTAAATCATATTTTTGCTGGATAGTGCATTCTTGGCCGTAGGTCCTTGCTTCTCATGACTGAATATTTCTTGCCAATCACTTCAAGCCTGTAAAGTTTCTTTATAAAAATCAGCTGACAATCTTATGGGGACTTCCCTGTAGGAAACTAACTTCCTTTCTCTTGCTGCTTTTAATATTATCTCCTTATTTTTAACCTTTGGCATTTTAATTGATATATGTCTTGGGGTGGGCCTCTTTGCATCCACTTTGTTTGGGACTCTCTGTGCTTCCTGGAATTGCATGTCTATTTCCTTCACCAAGTTAGAGAAGTTTCTTTCATTATTTTTTTCAGATAGATTTCTAATTTCTTGTTCTTTCTCTTCTCCTTCTGACATTCCTATTATGTGAATGTTGAATCACATGAAGTTGTCCCAGAGCCTGCTTATACTTTCCTCATTTTTTTGGATTCCTTTTCCTTCTTGTTGTTTGGATTGGTTGTTTTTGCTTCCTTATGTTCCAAATCATTAATTTGATTCTTGGTTTCATCCACTGTATTGTTGCTTCCTTGTAAATTGTTCTTTATTTCAATTAATGTATCCTTCATTTCTGACTGGACCTTTTTATGCTGTTGAGGTCCTCACAATGTTCTTTGTGCATCCTTATTACCAGTGTTTTGAACTCTGCATCTGATAGATTGCTTATCTTCATTTCATTTGACTCTTTTTCTGGATTTTTGATCTGTTTTTCCTCTTGGGCTATGCTTCCTTATCTCCTCATTTTGTCAACCTTCCTTTTTTCCTATGTATTAGGTAGAGCTGCTTTGACTCTGTGTCTTGGTAGTGTGGCCTAATGTAGTAGTTGTCCTGTAGGGTTCAATGACACAGCTTCCATTATCATTCAAGCTGGGTACTCAAGGTGTGTGGGCTGAGTACACCCTCCTCTTGTAGTTGAGCCTTGGTGGCGGTTGGCAGACCAATGGGAGGGGTTTACCCAGGTCACTCAGCTACAAGGATTAGCTGTGACCACTTACTACCAACCTCCACTCTCTGTGGTGGATCAGCTGTGCACAGAAGGCTGGTGCTGCTCCAGGGTGGTCTGTTTCTATCTGCTGGGTGCACTGGTCCTGGAGTTTCCTGGGTGGTGCAGGCCACGGTCAGTCCTCACCTATGCCAGGCACCCTTTCTGAGCTGTACAGCAATCTAATATGGCTGCTACTTGTGCTGGGCTTAGAGATTCCCAGGAGAAACCAAGCTGTGAATTTAGGCTGCCTACCATTTATGCTGGACCTGGGGCTCACTGAGGCCAGCTGTTGCTTGTTTGATAGAATTTAGGAAGTTGTGAAGCATGAACCAAAACCAGACATTCATACAAAAAAGTTGCTTGGGTAAGCCTATAAGTGCATGGGGCATAATTTTAAGGGATCTCCAAGGTGGCTCAAATACTGTTATGTTGATGTAGCCTCAGATGTGGCATCAGATTGCCAGCTCTGTGGTAGGCCAATACCTTCCCAATCATTTGAATCAACTGTAGAATGATGCTCCTTCTGCTCCGCTAGCAGAAGCTGCAGAACAAATTTTGCCATGACATGTTTCATGCCAAGATCCTGCATCAAAATCTCAGACACAGTAGGTTGTAGAATCCCCAGATCAGGTTCTAGTTCTCACACTGTCAACTGCTAATCTTTGTTGATTGCAGCCCATATACCTTCAATATCCTCAGATGTTCTGCTTGTTGCAAACTTTCCAGAATTTGGGTCACTTTCAACAGATTCATGACCATCTTTGAAGCCTGCGTGCCATACTTTCATTAGAACTGTGTTCATTGCATCAGCTCTGAAAGCCTTTTGAATAGCTTTCGTGGAGGAATGGTCAAGCTTAATACAAAGTTTGATGCAGATTCATTGCTCTACCTGCTCATTTTGAATATGATGGCCACATAGTACACATGCTCATTCTATGGCATCTACTACCCTGCTGACTAGTACAGTGAAGTTGTCATTGTTCACACATGCTCAATCCAGTCCACTCTTTTTGGCTGTCAGGTTACATCTATGTCACACAAACCATTCTCATTATTTTAACTGGACTTCTTTCAGCCACACCTCATATAGTGATATCTCATCATTTTTAGTTTGGAGTATGTTTATAACATACATAATGTGAGTATAGTAGTAAATGCTATCGTTTTCGAAATAAACCCATATGTGTATGTTGACAGGATTGCCAAATATTTCACCAATCATGACATACAACCAGATCCTCACAGATACTGTATATAGTAATGACCTGGTCCCTGCCTTAAATACTGGCCATTCCAAAGCCTAGGAAGTTGCCTTCTTAGATACAACATTATAAAAGTTTTGAGGTTTAAAGTGTTCTGTTCATAATAAGAATTTAGGAAGGAGAAAGAACTATTTCCAGCTTTCACCTCTTGGGTACCTGTTAGCAGAGGCCGCCTGCCCACTGCAGCAGGAGGGAGGCTGGCCCACCTGTCTTGGCTCCACTACTACATCCCCCGTGGCGCTAGCTTTGCTTTCACCTGCAACTGGAGTTCATTTGCACAGAGGGTGACCCTAAAGAAAAACACGCTTCCCCTTCCAGGGTTGCCTCAGGAGGCAGCTGGGCCCCAGCAGTTTCTTGGGTATTTTACTTGCCATTCACTCTAAAGTGCGGGATACTCATCTGTCATTTCACGGTGTGTTGGCAGAAAAACAGCAGTGCAAATGCTGAGGAACCTCAGCAGTAAGTCCGTTTCAAGCAGGTCAGATGCCCAATAATATGCACAGTGTGATAGTTTAATCAGAGAATCGTGCAGGATTACTGCTTCTGCCTGAGAGGGAGCAAACTTTCTTTGCTTTTCAAGAAAGCTCTTTTCAGACAGCTATTAGGTTGCTGAATGAGGAACTGCACAAAAGAGATGCTGGCTCCTTGTGGTCTTTCAGATCATTAAAAAGTAACCCAGGTGGCAGAACCAGTTATCATTTCCTCAACGACAGTAGATGAAAAGAGCAAGATTGGACACCAATCTGAGGTTACATGACAGCTGTACCGTCTGCCCAGATCGAAAGAGAACTCATCAATTCTGAGGAAAATAAGGAGTCAAAGTGATTACTAAGCATTGTGTGGATAAGCCAACCTGTTGATTTGTGTAAATTTTTTGCTTTTCAGCGGTTGGTCTGTCTTGAAGAGTCTCACACAGTCAAACACAGATCTTGTTTTATTTTCCCTCTCACTTGTGGGACTTCCTACAGGGCCAAAATCTTGAGCTACCTGGAACCAGCTGGGAGAAATAAAGCACGGGTATGGGGGGTATAAATATGAAGCAAATTTACTGAGTTTTAAGACATCAAGACACTGTTAGCAATGATTAATAATCAACCATCTGAATGCTTTTCCATTTCATTCCCTGGAAGAGTTCACACAATGGCTTTCTTATTTAGGTGAATTTAAATTACAGTCTGTCTCAACTTCTCTGCTCGGCTTGCCAAGAAAATGTGTGGCCTAATCACAATTCCCCTAAAATGTGTAGCTGCCAGGGCAGAAAAATGCTTTAGGTCAATAAGCACTTTCTGCGAACATGCTGCTTTTCTCTTCTAATGGCCAGAATCAAACTGGCCCTTAAAAAGGGGCCAGCAACCTTTATGCACAATGGAAGCTGTTGGGGGAGGAGGAACAAGGTGAGCAGCCATCAGTTAAGATTTGCACTTAAGAAGCAGAATTTGGAAGCTGCAAAGTTAGCTAAGGAATTGTTTGAATTATTATTTAAATATTGAGATGACAAATACATTGATGTTGGAAATGAGAACAACATCCCACAAGCAAAAGACAACTGTGGATTTGGCCAAATCCCTTAACTTCTCTATGTCTCCTCTGTGAACTGAAGAAATTGGATATCAGTTTCAAAAGGGTTTTTTTTTTTTTTTTTTGGCTTCCAGACCCTTCTTCAAACAAAAGCTGATTCAGCAGCCCAATTAAGTAAAACAGATAAAAAGGGTGTTGCTCTTCTAACCTTCAGGAAAACATTATAGATCAAAAACCACAATGAGATATCAGCTCACACTTGTTAGAATGGCTGTTTCTAAGAAATAGCAAAAAGGTAAGTGTTGGCAAAGATTTGGAGTAATGGGAGCCCTTATACATGTCTAGTAGGAGCACAGAATGGTATATACAACTATGGAAAACTGAATTTTTCATAAAAAATTAAAAATAGAACTACCATATGATCTAGCAATTGCACTTCTGAATATAAATCCAAAAGAAGTGAAATCAGGATTTTGAAAAGGTACCTGAACCCCTATGTTTGTTATAACATTATTCACAATAGCCAAATATTGATAAAAATGATATATACATACAACATAATATTATTCATTCTTAATAATATCTGTCTATATATTTGTCACGACTATAGAGGACATAATGCTAAATGAAATAAGCCAATCACAGAAGGATAAACACTGCATGATTCCACTTACATGAAGTATCTAAAATAGTCAAACTCATAGAGACAGAGAATAGAGTCGGTTGACAGGGGCTAGGGGAATGGGAAACGGAAAATTATTTTTCCAGTGGGCATACCACTTGTTATGCAAGATGAATGAACTCTATATCTGTATAACATAGTATCTGTAGTAAACAATGCAGTACTTTATACTTTAAAATATGTTAAGAGTATAGATTTCATGTCAAGAATATAGAGAAGAGTTGAGAACTGTGCAGATTTCATGTTCTTATTAAAAAACAAACATACAAACAAAATCATAAACACCCAAGGAAATTTTGGGAGATGACAGGTATGTTTAGTACCTTGGTTGAAGTAATGATTTCATGGGTGTATTCATATGTCCAAACTCTTTGAGTATATACATTACCTGTTCATAACTTTTAAATATAAATCATATCTCAATAAAGCTTTAAAAAGGTGTTATTACTCTCACATTAGGGGGTTTGGGGGGCAGGTGGGCACAATGCTATTGTCCAAATTTCTCTGTCTCTCTCACTCCCTGAAGGGTTTCTTTGGTGCATCCTCCAAAAATATTGTGGATACTCCCCTTTAGGGGCTGTTTGTTTCATTTCTGATGTTACATTATTCCAGACCCTACTCAAAAGCATCAGCATCACTGAAACTTATTAAACATGCAAATTCTCAGTCCACATCCCATAAATACTGAATCAGAAACTGTTACAAAAGCCCAGCTCGGAATCTTGACATTTCTTTGAGAGCTGGTGTGTTATTCTTTGATGCTGACCAAGCTGGTTACCCCTTAACAATGACCATTACTGAGGCCATTTGAGGAGAACTTAGTAATTATAAGTCAGTGAGGGAAGATCCTAGTAGGGAGAGGATTTAAGAATAGCTATGAATCTCTTCTGCAAATTGAGTATTAAAGGCAGCTCAGAACACTGTCCTGTCCAGCCTGCAGGACCCTTGAGAAGAGGTGAGAACTGTGCAGGGCCTCTGCAACTTATAATGTTTTGCTTTATTTAAAAAAAAGTAGTAAAAAAAAAATTAATGCAATTTAAACAACACACTTTTGAAAAATGTACTGTGACTGGCCCCATGTTTCCAATGTTGCCTGGTGACCCTCACTTCCATGATATCTGTTCAGTGGATTCATACAGGGATAAAATGCGCCCCCAGAATTATATTGATGATAACCACAATAATAATAATAATAGCTAGAGAATGTCAGGCACTGTGCCAATTTTTTATGGGTTTTCTTGTTTAATCCCCAGACTATCTTCATGAGGTACTATTATTATCTACAATGTAGACAGAATAATGACACACACACACGGCCCTGCCAAGATCCTCAGGTCTTAATCCCTGGTGACTGTGAATATGCTTATGTTACACAGCAAAAGGATTTTGCTGATGAAACTAAATTGAGGATGCTCGGATGGAGAGATTATCCAGCTGGGCCCAATATAATCACAAGGGTCTTTTAAGAGGGAGGCAGAAGGATAAGAATAAGGGAAAACATGATGATGGGAACAAAAGTTAAGGTGATGTAGTCACTAGCTAAGAAATCTGGGCATCCTTTAACGGTGGAAAAAGATAAAGAGCAAATTCTCCCCTAGAGTTTCCAGGAAGAGCATAGTTTTGTGACACATTGACTTTTAATTCCATTACATCAATTTCAGATTTCTTACCTCCCAACTGAAAGGTAACAAATTTGTCTTAAGCCACTAAGTTTGTGTTATTTTTTTCCAGCCATGGTAGGAAGCTTGTCAAGGCCATTAGGCTGGAAATCAATGTAGCTACACAATATCTGAATGTGCATCCTCAATTCTAATTCTTTTTTTAAAAAGATTTTATTATTTTTAGAGAGAGGGGGAGGGAGAGAGGCAGAGAGGGAGAGAGACATCAGTGTATGGTTGCCTTTCACTTGCCTCCAGCTACAGACCTGGCTGGAGACCTTGCTTGCAACCTGGTTATGTGCCCTGGCTGGGAATCGAACCAGCAACCTTTGGGTTTGCAGGCTGGTACCTTATCTACGGTGCCACCAGCCAGGGTCTCAATTCTAATTTTGACCAATGTTCTTAGGGCCTGCCCTACAGGAACTGAGAAGTGAGTGAGAAGAAGAGGCATGGATATGTTCTCCCAAGTTGTTTTCTACCCTGCCAATCACTAATCCGGCTATAAAAAGGGTTCTTATTTCTTGGGTGGGGTTTTATGTCATTTCACATGGACTACTTTAAACTGCTCCTCTGTTAAATGTACTACTGGCTGATTTTTCCAATGAAGGAGGATTTCCTTCTAATATGGCAGATCTGCCTGGCCATTAACATGTTTGACAGTACATTTCTCGGGAAGAGTAAGGTAGTTTTTCTCCTGGATCCTGGATGAACCATCTACAGGGGTAGGCTCTCTAGCTTGTAGTCAAACACATGCACATCCTGCCTCCAAAGACACCACCAGCCCCTGCTCACCTGTATGTTTCAGAGGAGGTGGCAGTGAACACTTGTGTATCACAGCTATGTCCCCTCTTCATAATCTAACTTCTCTAGAGTTCTTCCTCATCTGTAATATGGGAATTTTATCACCTGTTCCAAGCACCTCACAGATGCTGCCTTAAAAATCTATGAGTTTATAGATGTGGAAATGCATCCTAAACTTTAAAATTTCAGTTACAAAAGAATACATATTCAGCCAGGGCCACATAAGTAGGTTGCAAGCCACGTCTCCAGCTAGGTCCGTAGCTGGAGGCTGGCGAAAGGCAACTATGCATTGATGTCTTTCTCCCTCTCTGCCTCTCTCCCTTCCCTTCTCTCTGAAAAACAATAAATAAAATCTTAAAAAATAAAATAGACAAAAAATACATATTAGTGTTTCCTTATTGGTACCTTTTAACTCCGCTGTCAGTGTAAAGATAAAACGTATTAGTGAGCTGGATGGATTTTTCTGACTCAGGCATTTGGTGTCTGGGGTAGAGAAAGAAGGAAGTAGAGGTTAGCTATTGGAGACATTAAAGAAACTGGAGGAAAAACCCAGCTTAGAGAGTTGAAATCAGAATAAACTGATATCAGAAAATGTCAAAGGTTATGCTTTTTCTAGTGTTCAAGATTAAAAACTGGAAGTAGTTTTCTAAAATTTGGCCTCCAAAGCATCTGGGCAGAGATTATCAATACATTTAAGGTGAGGAACCCTGTGAGGACCTAAGGGTTTTCAAAAATCTCATCGTTGGTAGTAAGAGGTGAAAAATGAAAACAGTGTTTTCAGTTCTTACCCTTCAACATTCAATTCATCGTTGCAACTTCTTCTCTGAAGGCTTGGCAAACCCACCCAGCCCCTGGCAACTGCTCCTTGTGATGGCATGTCCATCTCTGCCTTTCATATGCACTTGGCATTTACTGTCTTATGCCAAGAGTTTCACTTGTTTGAAACTCAACTGGGTTGTAAACTACTTGAAGGGAGAGAGCTCTTACACATTCCGTGTTCTTGCAGGCATGCATTATACAGAGAACACTGACATACTCAGTTTCTAGGAGGTTTTTGCACATGACAAAAGCACACATAACAAACTGCTCTGTTGCCTTGCCTAAGCTTTTAATATCATCTCATGTGTTTCATCACTTCAACTCCTTCCATGATTTACTATTATCTTGACCTTCATTCTGCATCAGCTTCCTGTCAAGTTGCCCAGAGTTAGGATCCTAAATCTTGAATGTGCAGTACTGGCTGCAGCATACCATGCCATATCTTCCATCTCTGGGAAAATCAGCTAGGAGCATACTTTCCTCAGGACAAGGCTCTTGTTCTCCCAGATCCTGGGAATGTTGGCAGATGCTGGATTTTAGCTGAGGTTTGTTCTAGAAACTTCCACAGCCCTGGCTGGTAGTACAGAGGATGAGGTGCTGGCCTGCAAACCCAAAGGCTGCTGGTTCGATTCCCCAGCCAGGGCACATAGCCAGGTTGCAAGCCAGGTCTCCAGCCAGGTCTGTGGCTGAAGGCAGGTGAAAGGCAACCATACATTGATGTCTCTCTCCCTCTCTGCCTCTCTCCCTTCCCCTCTCTCTAAAAATAATAAAATCTTAAAAAAAAAAAAACATAAAAAATAAGTTACAAAAATGCTTATAATGTGCAGTCAAAACATAAAAAAAAAGAAAAAAGAAACTTCCCTCAGTCCAAACTGCTACCTTACCCAAGTCGCATCCTTTCCAGAGGGAGCACATATTGAAAAATGTAACCTACGGTATATAGACCCTTGCCTTAAGGGTCTATATGTATAGTTCAACTCAGAAGGGTTCCCCCAGCTCAAGAACTCTCTGCGGGATTGGCTGAGCCCTTTATTAAAACTATACTGAGGCTCAGCTCCTTCCTCTGCCCAGCCCTGTCTTGCTTCCTTCACTTGCCCTATAGGTCAGGTTCCTGAGAGCACTCTGCACTAAACTTCTTGCATGCAAATCTCTGTATTAGAGTCTGTTCCTAGGGAACCTGCTCTATGACACATCTTACAAATCAATAAAGAAAGGATAAACAATGCCCACAGCAAGAGGGGCTGGGAATGCGGTCTCACCTAACATGAAGCCAGACCGATCTGGCTTGGTGTCAGCACCTGGCTGCGAAGACAGCCATCAGCCTGGACACTGCCTGCCAGCAAAGTGAAGTGTGGCCATCTGTGTTCTCTCCATCAGTGATGCCCACAAGGACATTCTGCAATGATGGACATGTTCCATACCTTCACTGTCTAGTCTGCTAGTCATTGACTGTTTGTGGATACTGAGAGCTTGACATATGGCTAGTGTGACTAAGGAATTGACTGCTTTAAAAAAATTTTTTATACAGGGTGTGCACGATATATTGGCAATAACTTTGCATCCCCTTATTTCACATGCTTATTAGTTTTGAAGAACTATGTTTCTAAGGTTATGATTTAACATCATTGTTTTAGATATAAAGTATTACATTCTGAGAACAACCGTCATGTAGAAGGAATACAATGTTAGAGCAACCATAATTTCTGGACTGTACGCAGGGCAAACTGCTAAGGAAATTGTGGACTTCAATAACATCCCTTTATGTACAGTTTACCACGTGAAGGTGTATGAAGTTGATCCTGATGTCACCATACCAACAAGGAAAACGCTTAAGGTACGCAAGGATGGCACAAGTCCAGATATTGTACACAGAATCCAGGAGATCATTGAAGATCCAGGATGTTTACCTTAATGTTTTGATAGAAATAGTTGTACCATGGATGAAGCAAGTTGCAAATGGATGTCATTTTATTTTCCGACAAGATGGTGCACCAGTACATAATGCCAAAAAGGGACAAGAATTTCTCACTGTCAACATTCCTGAATTCCGGTCAAAGGAAATCTGGCTGCCTAGTTCACCAGATGCAAATCCTTTAGATATTATGTATGCAGCATTTGTGAGAGAGAAATTATTAAACAACCTCATTCAAATAAAGAGACTATTAAAGCTAAGATTGAAAACATCATGATGTTCATGGATAAAGAGAAGTTAATTAAAGTGTGCTCAAGATTCCAAAGTCGAATTGAGTCTATCATTGCAGCAAATGGAGACTTTTTTAACAATTAAAAAAATGACTAATGATTATTATTATTATTATTATTTTTAAAAGACTTCATTATTTTTAGAGAGAGAGGAGGGGAGAGAGGCAGAGAGGGAGAGAAGCATCACTGTATGGTTGCCTTTCACCTGCCACAGGTACAGACCTGGCTTGCAACCTGGTTATGTGCCCTGGCTGGGGAATCGAACCAACAACATTTGGGTTCACAGGCTGGTGACTTATCCACTGTGCCACCAGCCAGGGCTTATTTTTTATATAGTTACATATTAGAATAAATTTATTTCAAAATACAACACTTTTGTGGCATGTTAATTTTAGTAAAAATTTGCCAATTAATCATGTGCACCCTGTGTGTGTGTGTGTGTGTGTGTGTGTATGTGTGTGTGTAGAGAGAGAGAGAGAGTGCCACTTGTGTCTAGCACCAATTACATTGGACAGGCAGTCCTAGATTACGAACCCAGTGGGTCCAGAAAGGTGGTATCACATTAGATCCAAGTCCACTTGCCTTTACTTCTACCATGACCCAGAAGCAATTGGTCTGACTCCTCAAAAATCATCCTAATGAGGCATATATAGAACTGTGTACGAGGACAGCCTAAGTGCCAGAGAGCTTTTCTGTAAGTTTAAGTTGATTACAACACATAAATCTATTCATGATTGCTCACCCTTCTAGTCTTTCATTTTCCCAGCCCTCCAAGGAGTTAATCATGATGTAGATAGGGAGACACAGCATCCATTTGGGTACAATTTTAAAATGAGGAGTACTCCCCTTCATGACTATCTATGTATGTAAGTTCAATTAATGCCTTTTCCCCCATTTGGTCTGTATGCTCTGGGGGACTTTAGTTTTATGCTTTATATTTAGAAAAAAGGAAAAATCATTGGATAGTTGCATTTTGATGTGGGCAGGCTCACAGCCTGGGGGTCTGTGGAAGACCTTTAGTTCTGCCCTGTTCCATGGACAAGGATGATCTCTTATTACTGACTCAGAAATGTCAGAAGGGACCTAGGGTGAGAGGACATAGCTGTAGCTAGGCAAGTGAAGGACCATTTTGCATGCCCTCCAGAAAAAATGTCACTCACAGCATCTTGTCATTTGAGGGCTGGCCCTTACAAAATCAGGCTGAGCTGCTGAAGGCAACTGAAATTGAATTCAATACAATTTGAAACTATTCTGTTTACTTAAAGCCCAGAAGCCTGGCGTGAGAAGAATCCAGGGACTAGGATGGTAGTTAAATTTGTACATTTTTCTTTCTTGTTGCAATTTTTTCTTTTCCGAGCAATTTAATGAAGACTCCAGAGGGAAGAATTAAATGTCTGCTGCTTCAATTACCAAATAATGAAAAGGTCGAAAGGAGCACCATGCACTGTATGCTGAGCTGCTATAAAAGCCTATTCTTAGAGTGAATCTCTTTTGTGGGCTGTTCACACTCGCATTTTGCCACCCACAAATTGTACAGATGAGTGTCAGTGTGAGAAGCAGAAACCAAGAGCTGGTACACAACGCCCTGCACCAATGTGAAAGGGTCTTAGCCCTCAGGGGGCACCTCCTGCCTCCCACAGCAACAGCCAGGGGCACGGGCAGGTCACCGCTTCCATCAGGAGGGACCAGGGTGTCATTAAATCCATACTTTGAGAAGACTGTCATCATCCTTGGTTCTGAATGCATTTTCAACTAGCTTGTCCTTGGGGCCACATCCAGAGACAGCCTCCCTGGCAAAAGAAACTTAGCAGCAAGGATCTCTTGCTGCTAAGGGGCTCCTGTCGTCCCCACCACATTCGGAAAGCTACTCCTGCCCCTGCCCCCGCCCCTCCTCCATCTGCCCACAGAAAGGAACGATACGGTGACACAAACACCCTCTATGGAAGCTAAAACCAAAGATAAAACATCAGCACTTTGATTTTTAAAGCTTTAAAAAGACCCGTCTTTCTGGAAATACTGCAGAAGATAAGCAGCAGCTAGGTACAGAATCTTGTCAGCTCAACACCGGCGGTGATAGTCTCCCTGCTCACACTGGGGCCTCCCCAGCACCTTCCGATTGATGGACAAGTCCTTGTACAGCTTCTTTTTCACCTTAAAATGGATTCTTTTTGGGTTACATATGAGAATAGCCTCATTCTTAGGACATGCACACAGGAATGTTTTAAGAATAAAGAGTAATGTTGTATATAACTGAGAAAAAAATGTGTGTCTCTATCACTCCTTACTCATACGGAAATACATTTATACGAGTGTATGCGTGTGTGGTGATTGAGAAGCAAGAGGAAATGATAAAGCAAATGGGGTATAATGTGAACAGCAGATTAATCTAGGTGAAGAGAATTTAGGTAGCCTTTGAAATGTTTTTATTTTTACAACTTATCTCTAAGTTTGAGATTATTTCCAAATGTTACATAGTTTAATAATTTGAGGAGTTTTAAGTACTCTTAAATTAAGAGCTTTAAATGTTATGTTTGTTCCTTTTTCTTCTCTGTATTGGCTTTTTGATAGAGGCCCTTTTGATTACACAGCAGCCACACTCTGGGTGAAAGTGTCCGTGAGCAGGGACATCCCACTCTGTGAGATGCCGACAACCCTGCCGATGTGTTTAATCAGAAGGAGAATGTTCTTGGAGACCCAATTGCACAGACAGTTCTAGCACGGCTCCTCCCATGGTGTGCGGGTGATTACTGAAGCCTGCTGGGGATGGAGACAGGATAATGGCTGGGGGAAAAGGCAAGAACATCTCTACTTAACTTCTTCCTCTCTTCCCTTAAAACACTGCAATCAAGATTATTTATAACATATATATACGTATGTATATATGTATATGTGTATATATATATTATATATATTTATTTTAAAGATTTTATTCATTATTTTCAGTAGAAGGGCAGGGAGGGAGGAAGAAAGCGAGAGAAACATCAATGTATGGTTGCCTTTCACCTGCCTCCAGCTAAGCACCTGGCTGGAGACCTGGCTTGCAACCTGGTTATGTGCCCTGACTGGGAAATCGAACCAGCAACGTTTGGGTTCTCAGGCTGGTGCCAGTCCTCTGAGCCATACTATCTAGGGTGAAGGAATATTATATTTTGAAAATTTGAAAAATAAGTATCTAATGTGTCTCAACCCACATTAATATGTATGAGAAAACAAACTATATGAGATAAATTAAATCCCTGAATTGTGCCACTCTTCATTTTTATTGGAGGGGGAAGTAGGAAATGTCTGATGCAACAGATCAGATTCTTACCAGAACCAAAGCTCTTTGAATACAGAATAGACCTTAATCATACTGCTTCTCCTGTATTCCCCCACAAATAGAACCATGGATGCAGCAGAATGTAGCTATAATTAAGTGAATATTCAGCACCTGAGACAAAGTTCTGCACTCCATTCCTCATCTGTAAGAATGCATTTTAAGACCTATTAAAATCTAACAGACATTTTTATCTATGGTGGTCTCTCTCTAGAAGTTTATATTCTCCTTTATTTAGAATTCCATATTTAAAGTTCACTAGGACAACAAAGAAAGAGAAAAGGTGAGGGACAAACCAGGAAAATATATTTTCCACACATAAAATTAAATAGGTTTAATATCCAAATATAGAAATCATTCCTACAAATAAATTCAAGTGAGGGAAAACAATTTTTAAAAATTGTATAAGACTTGAATAGGTGTTCCCAGGAGAGAAAGGATAAAAGGGCGAAACACTTTTCAAAGGTGCTCAGTCATTAGTAAGTGGGAGCCCCAAACAAAACCACAAAAACCATGTCATCAACATAGAAGGGCAAAATCCAGAGCCTGACAATATCAAGTGTTTACAAAGCTGCATAATGATGGCATTCTCATTTACTTCTAGAGGGAATGAATATTGGTACGACCACTCTAGAAAACAATTCTGCATTATAGAGCACAGCTGAAGGCAAGCCTGCCCTGTGATCCGACAGTTGCACTATTGCATGCATGCTGAGAAACTCCAGCAAGGAGGAAGTAGGGAGCATGCGCAAATGTATTCGTGATAACAACACTTTTATAATGGAAATCACCTAAAGTCTGCCAACAGTGCAGGAAACGAACAGCTTGGGGCATTTCATATAATAGAACGCAATCCGAATTGAAGAGGAATAAAGAACAGCTGCATGCATCAACAAAATAAACCTCAAGAACATAATGCTGGTAAAACTGTAAGGAAAACAAAAGAATAATTCAAAATAGTAGTTACCTCTCTTTAGGGTGGAAAGGAGAAATGATCAGGAAAAGACACATGGACCTTTACTGGAAATGCCAATAGCCCATTTCTTAAAAGAGGCATGGGCACATATTTACTGCATCAGTATTCTTTACACTGTACACATTTCACAAATATTATTTTGTGTGCACCCACGATTTAATAAAAATGACTTTTCGGAATTGTTGAAGAAGCAAATGACCAAAAACTTTTTATCCAAGATTTGTTGAAAGAAGGAGAAAGAGTGCAATGCCACACTAGCCCTGAGACCCTGGCAGTCCTTCCTCCTAGCATGCCTGTTGGGCTCCCTGTCTCCATCTCTACGGCCTCCTCAACTCAAACCAAGTGTCACCCAGAGCCACCAGGAGTCCAGGGTTGAGGAAATTTTGTGATGCTCATCAAAAGCAGCAGCCCAGCTTTCCCATCTCTATGTCATGCCATCCTTCATTACAATTCAGGCCTCCTTCATGTATGAATGGCAAGCCCGTTAGCCTGTTCATGTGAATACACACACACATCCAAACTTGGCCCCTTGATTGGGTGATTATTATGTCCAAATGTTACCAAAAGCCATTATCACCCGACTCGATTTTGACTTATTCTGTCTTTGTATACATTGCATAATGATAATAGAGCATTATATTTAAAACAAAGCATCTCCCTGACCTCCAGTTAGACCCTAAAATCTGAAAAAGCTCCTTGAAACACAGACGGTGTCTGTGCCCAACCATGCAGAAATAGCCCCTTAAACCACAAGTAAGATTTGAAGTGAGTGGTGCAGCTATTGTCAGTATGGCACCTCAGAAAAAAATAAACCTAGCTCCAGGGAGGTTTGGCTCCTGCACCTTGATGGGTCATCAATAATAAGAAAACGTTCATTTCCCTCAGGCCCACCTGCCACCTGCCACCTGGTCAATGGGGAGAAAAGAAGTTGTGTTATAGTTTCAATACCATGAACTTTTTAGAATAGTTTTCACATCAATTACTACAATGAAGTTGGACTTTTTCATCAGTAACATGTCAAGAGGGAAAAAATCAAACTGATATAAAAAAAAATTCTTCTAAATGACCTACTTGGAAGAGTCCATGCATGGCAAAGTCCCCTGAAACTTACTAGTGAGCAGCAGCTGTAAAAATACCGCTTACCTCGGCGTACTGCGCTACGGAGCTAGCTTCAACCGCATAGACTCTCCTAGCTCCAGCCTGTACAGCAAAAAACGACAGGATTCCTGATCCGCAGCCAACGTCTAGAACGACCTGGAAGGAAAGACAAATGCCAAAGCGGGTGAAAACACCAACAGGTGCTTGGCTGTGGGCACCACGCCAACCTTGAGCATTGGGATCAGGCTTCAGCACTGGCTTTGATAGTCACAAGTGGTCTTACCTTGGCCAAGTTACAAATCTCTGTGAGACTCCTTTTCTCTTATGTTGAATAAGGTTATTAATATTTACTTCTGAAGGTTTGCTGTAGGGATTAAGTAATATGAAGTGTATATGTAGCATGTGGCGCATTAATTGGTGTTTTCAAATTGTTGCTATTATTATAGTTCTCTTGGAGCCTGAATTGCTTTTAGAATGTCTAGGGCCAAGAAAAGCAGAGTGCACACCAAATCGGTCGGCATGGGCAAAGTGGACACTGCCTCAGAGAATTTTTAGAATTATGTATATCCTTATATATTAAATTTTACACACATATATTATATAAAATTTTCAAACATACTGAGAATATCATCTTTAAAAGTCCAAAAGTAAGGTATTTGTTTTTACTAGGCTCCCTCCACAAGGTTGGAGGGTTTATACAGAGCACAGCAAGGCAGCGGACAAGATGTGATCCACGGAACCTTTTCTTTTATTCTCTGTTCTGACCGGAAGTCAAGAAAACCATCCTTTACTGGCACAAAAGGTCCAACATCTGGACCTGCGTGCTGACAGGTGACAGGTGCACAGTACATAAGGGGCCCCTCCCCAAACACTGTTGAAGCCAAGGTCTTGTCTGATCACTGAAATTTCAGGTTAGTGTATTTCTGTCTCATTAGCAATTTTTACCCTTAGCATCTTTGACAACTAGCTTTGAGCAAGCCATTTAGTTTGATTGTGAATCCTTATAATAAATACATGACTAGATAGCATTATTATACCCACTGTATAGATGGAACTGAAAATCAGAGATGCTAAACAACCAGTCCACATTCACCTGTGGTAAGTGCAGGAGCCAAGAGTTGAATCCAGATCTTCTCTGCCTTCCAAGCTCATGTTCCATAAAATCATACATTACATACTTAAATTCATCTTTATTAATATGACATGTGTTCTTTTTTAGCTTGTTTATTGATTGGCATTTTGTAATAAATGGAAATACCAATGCAGCATAAAATAATTACCTTACAGAGTATTTCACAGCAGAAGTAATGAATGACTTAATCTATTGAGCAGTTCGTGACCTCACTTGTTTTTCTCCAAAATGTTTGTCAGGTTTGGAGCCCATATGGCAGAGATAACCAAGAAGTTCAATACAAAAGTGGCTGTCCCCCTGAGGCTTGGCAGGTTTGATAATCCAAGGACTATTTTTAGTGTCATGTGAGCCTCTTTATAATTATTTCCCTTAAGCCTTCTACATTTGCAAAGAGAGCCTATTTGCTAAAGAACATTATTAATTAGCTTAATAAAGATTTGGTGTTAAGGATTTCAATGCAGGAATTGTTATACCAATATTAAAAATAAATATGACATTTTAACACAGCAATACCAACAGGCAATGTTTGACAAGGAGACCAAATACTACTTTTTTGTAGGAAAACTTAGCTAAGATTTTTTTTTGTTTTTTTTTTTTTGGATAGCAGGAAAAATTTTCCAAAAATTAGGAAATATCAGGAGGTTGTGTGTGTGTGTGTGTGTTAACTGTAATACCACACTGTGCTGACACAGATCCTGTGCCATTATTTTAAGGGAACATGCTGTTAGTAATGGGTTCACAGTGCTCACTTATATTAATTCTAGAGCTGTGACTGTATTCCATATGGCTTCCTAGGGTTTGGGTAATTAGGAGCATTACCAATTTAAAATGCCACCCAGTCTCCAGCATTTTCTGCCAAGCAGTCTATACTTTTTAGAAATACCAATATTCACTTCTTCTCATCCTCCCTAGGAAATGCATAATCTTCACATGACCCCTGGTCCGTTCCAAGAGCACCCATGAGTGCTATTTAGGAGTGGAAGCTATTAAGGTAGAGAATACAATTCAAGATTACTGAAAAAGATGCATGGTGTCCAAAACTGTCCCAGAGCCTTCTTTAATGAAAAATATAATACCTTAGATTCCATGTTCAATACAAAACATGGATGTAAAATTAAGAGACAATAAACGTTGCACCTGCTTGCTATGGTGACTGGTGCCCTAGAATGGGTGAATAGTGCTCTTTGTCTCTTTCATATGGGTATCATGAAGTACACCTTAGAGCAGCCATCTTTAAGTTCTCTTGATCCTATAGACTAAAAATCAAAGAAATATTTTACCACCAGGCTAGAGACATAGGAGAAAGGGAATGGGGTAAAAGAGAAAAGGGACAGAGATGGGAGGGAGCCTGATATGTTAAAACTTTTGGCAAATTAGTCCATTAGGTCGAAATATGGTTTGATAGGCCTAGATGTGGCTGAGAGATGAAAAATTACAAACTGAGGCAATTTTCAAATACCTTCTGTATATCTAATTTCAAGCCAAAATTAACCTTATTTGTCTATTTCAGAACAGAACATAGGCCTTGGAAAGGAATCTGGTCTTTTGTTAGTATTAGCCAAATAAGGCCAGCTACTTCCTTACTGTGTTTCTTTAAAAGGTTAATAAGTGAATTTTCAGTCTGGGGCTGGTGGGAGAGGGACATTTTGCCTTCTCTATGGGAGCCATGCAACAGTGGAAGTCAAAGCAAGTATTTAGGCTCTAATGGAAATATACCGCCTCAGCCCTTTTCCACTGGGGTTTCCAAGACTGGGAGATAAGGAAACATTAGCACAGAAAACTGTGTTTGTTACACTTTCTTGCATGGCACCTCAGGAAGCCTTGGAGCTATCTCTAGTCATACTTTCTTGTCTTCACAGAAGATTGCATGGAGCCTATTTTTTATTGTACCATCTATAGACCATCACAGAACTGGGTATGTCGGAGGGCCTTAGCAGACACGATGTTATACTTTCTTGCCCTAAGGAAAAATATTTCCCTCCAGCAGAGACAAAAGAGAGTAATAAAATCCCCCTTGAATCTATAAAGTAGCTTACAGTTTCCAAAGGATGTTCCCCTGACACTTTATCTGATCTTCATGCCTCCCTGGGACAAAGAGTACATAGCTGAGTCCCCATTTGCTGAAAAGGAAACTGAGCCTTGGAAAGACTGTTTCCAGCCCAAGACAACATAGCTCTTAAGCGGCAGAGCTGGAATGAGAAACCAACACTCAACAATCTGCACCATCGTGGCTCAATTTTTGGAGAGAGGGAGAGAGGTAAACTGTGAAACATGGAGCTAATTATGTAACCACCTCTGATGGTTCCCTGCAGCTGGAGAAGAGGGTCCGTCCTTGGGCCTGGGCTGCCCGGCAACGACTGACTTTTCTGGCCTCTTTTTCTGTATCTCTCTTCTTTTTTCCTTCCTCCTCACACATTCTAGGCTCAGCAGCTGCATCTCTTTTCCTGATTCTAGGCTCCCTCATGTGCAATCTCCTGTGGTAGAGGCAGCTAATAGCCTTCCAAAAGCTCCATGCTCTCCCAGAGTAGAGTTGTTGGGAAGCAGTGGCCCAGCTGGGATTACAGGTCCCAGTCTCCTGCCTCTACATACAGCCACGTGACTAGTTCTGGCCAATGGAATGTGAAGGGAACTCATGAGCATCCCATCTAGGCCAAAGTGGTTGAGGGTTTAGGGCACCTTTCACACTCTGCAGGGGCCCCGGAAACCACCTGTTGGATTTGAAAGAAGCCTGAGTCCCTAGGTCACTGCTTTGGGAACAGCCATACCAGATATGGCACGAGCAAGACCTAAAATTTAATATGTTAAACCACTGAGATTTAGAAATCATTTGTTTTAGTATCTGGCACTGACACATACATTTCCCTGGGGTGAATACTTCCTCTCAGTTTTTCTACCTGGGGAACTAAAGACTCAGCTCAGATATCATATCTCAGGAGTGCTTTACCTTACCCAGTCAGTCTAGTTTGGGCTCTCTGGCCCCTGGGATGTAGCTCTTTAATAGCACTTACTATAGGATATCGCAAAATGTTTATCTTCCAGCTTAGCCTTTAAGCTCTTCTGAGACAAGAATCACATCATTTAACTCCTAACACAGTACAGTGAGAAACATAAAAAACATTAATATGTGTTGGCTAGATGAAAGAATATGGTGAATCAATGACAATCTCTTAATTTCAATATCACCTGGAAATATCTCTGGAAAAGGCTAATGACTTTTGCAAGCCATTTGCACTCTGGGCATGTTCTTACACCCCAAGGCCAGCATGCAAAGAGTATGTGCTCAGGAGTCCTTGTCTTAGATCCTAAACTGTGTCACCCGACCTTGCCTCCTGCTTCCTGGCCTTTTTCTTATTTCATGACCTTCAACTTCCCTCAAAGGCCTGACACTTTCTACCCTAGCTCTCTTCATGATCTATGGCCTTCCTTCATGGCTCTGATCCAAGTAGGTCCCTTGGGTTCCTCCACTAACAATCTGAGGCAGCCTTCTGCCCTGACAGTGGCCTTCTGGCACAGTTCTATGCTCCTTCCTGCCCCACAGCCCTAGTACATGGTGCTCTCCTTGAACGGGGTGCTCCCCACTATAACATGATATCAGCCTTTGGGAATTTAAAAAATGTTTTACCTACCCAATGCCCAATATGCTAGATGTCTTCAATTTGTTCCACCAGACCTATTCTCCATTCTTCTCCATCCTGCTCTTTGTCAAGAGTCTGACCTACATAGACTACACCATTGGCTTCCTTGCCATTGGATTCTAGCTGGGATCAGTCAAGAGAAAAGACAACAGGAGGTCAGAAGAAGTAACGACAATGAGGTCAGATAATTATTCTCCTGGCTTCTTTCTTCCTGGATTTCCACACATTGGTTTTGTCCCCCAAAAGCCACAGGTCTTACTGGGCCTCTGTCTCTTACACCTATAACCATTCTCTCAGGTTTTCAGTAACCACCCTTTCCCTTTGCCCCTTGAGTCCTAGTGGTGGTAACAGGTACCCACTCTTACTAGTGCCATGTTGGCTCCTTTACCTCTGCCCACACCTTTGTAAATAGTTCCACTATTTAATTAACTCTCCTAAACCTCCATGCCAGGTATGCCATCTCTCTTTGCAGGCACCCGGGCTGGTATACCAACTCATCCTTCAGACCCCACACAGTTCCTCATCATGAAAGACTTTCCCAATCTTTGCTCCTCTCCCAGGGTTAGTCCTCCTGTTGGCACTTTCTTATCACCACTTCCTTGTACTCTTCCTTTACAGTTACAATGTTTGATTCAATGAATGATTACTTGATTAATAAATGTTCCCTCCTCTGGATTGTGAGTTTCTTTAAGGGAGAGAGATCACCATCTGTTTCTTACTCACTGTTGAATCTCTGATATAATATAGGATCTGGCACATAGTAGAGATACTCACTAAATCTTTGTTGAACAAACTAAGTGAACAATAATGTGTTCCAGTACCACAAACAGGGAACAGAGTCAAGATCTAGAAAATATGGTGCAAATCTGTTCCCTCCCTGAGAGAGCACCTTCCACCAGCAAAGCAAATCTACTCCAAGTTAGGGATCTTACGCATCTTTCAAAGTATAACTTACCTTTGACATTGCTGTTTTTCATATTACAATCCAGTTAGTTCAGTGCACAATGTTCTTCTAGAGAGAATTCATCCTCAGCTATCCCTGGATGCACAGGTAGTAACTGAAGACATGACTAATTTTGTGCTTATATGGGGGAACACCAGAAAATGATGTGAAATCCCTTCCAGGACTAATAGAGAAAAGTCAGCAATTAGTCCATGTAACAGTGGTCAAAAGTTCTATGAATTTACTTGTAAGTAAATTCTAAAAAGTGTTTCAATCTTAGGATCCTCATTTCACTTTTACAGATGATTTTTAATTACATGCTTTTCTTGTTTCCTGGGCAAAGAAATCCTGCAAAATGTTTGGACAGGGCTAAAAAGGCTCCAACTGGGTTCAAAGCTATTTAATTGAATTTACTAGCTTAAAATTAACAAGGAACACCCAGGTCCTTATGAAAGTGTGAAACAAACCAATCCTTGAAGAATAGAGTAAAAATAAAGTAATTATGTACCATTTGTTTTATACTTATTATGTGTTATGCAGGTTTAGTAGTTCTTAGGCATCAATTTATTTACTTCTAGTGACAACTCTATAATGTGGATATAAACATGTCCTCCATGTTGTAGATAAAGAGGCTGAGAATAGGATGGAGCTCAAGTCCTACACTTAATCAAATGCAGAGATGGGATAAAAACAAATGTATCTACCTCAATCCTAATGCTCTTAGCCACTCTCCTCCTCTTCAATTCTATAGTAATATTGGTCATATTAGCTTTCTTTTTCACTCCAGCATTTTTATAATTGTCTTCCAATATTGAGGTCCTGATTATCCTACAATCAGTTCATCTAGTTAATATGCCAGTTATTATTTATTCATTTTGCCTTTATTTTCTTGACCATATCAATGGCTGCTCTGAATGGCAATATTCCAACTGCCATATTTGTGCGCCTTATACTCCTAAATTCTGTGTCCTACCCATCTGGGCACTTTCGCCGCCATTACTCCTTCTACCAGCCATCATTTTGTCACATCTGTAGATGCACACAAAGTTACATGTACCCCATGCTCTGGCACAGTGCCGTGTACTCTCATCATCATTGTTACCTGTCCGGGGCTGCCTATTTCCATAGGCTTCACTCAGCTCTGCCAAAGATTGAACTGTTGACTGAATGACTTCTAACAACAGAATAAGTGCAGAGTGTACAGCCTTTGTTGCCCATCGCAACCCTTACTCTGGATTTTATCAGAGAAGAAAAATTTCAAATCCTCTCAAGGGCTGCAGAAGAGATCTCTTTATGAATTTTTCAGTTTAGATTTGCATCTTGTTCAGATAATTAGCACTTTAATTATGGCAGAAAAATTCTGGAGTGACAGTTCCACGTAAGACAGAACTCTGTATCTGTTGCACAGTGAAACTTGCTTTCAACCAAAGGAGGAAATAAATTGCAGAATAAAAACAAATGTATCTATCTCAAGCCTAATGCTGTTAGCCACTCCCCTCATCTTCAATCCTATAGTAATATTAGCTTTCTTTTTCACCCCAGCAATTTAATAATGAGAATTTATGCTAACAAGCACACCTGTTTCACTCTGCCTAGTATTCTGGTAGAGGAGAAGTAAACCCATCACCAATATTTGAATCGCCCTCTTCCCAGTTCTCCATTTCCCCCAGTATTAGGGAAAATACAATGTATGTTGATCACTCTGAACTTACCTCACCTTGGTTAACCTCCTTCAAAGACTGCCAGTGGACTCAGACTAGGTCACTCAGCTCTAAAACCTTAGGCTCATCATTCATTCATCAGAAAATCTAGTAAGCATCTACTATTTACCACTTTATTCCACCAGATCTAGTTTCCACTCTTCTCCACTGCTAGATTCTGGGAATGCAAAAATGAATATAGCATGGATATCGAGTAAGGAGAAGGACATATGTAAGAAAGCAGTACAACAACATGTGGCAGTGGAAATATTAGAATTATATAGACAGCACAGTTAGTGTATAGGGAGGAATAATCAACGCTACCAAGGGTTCTGAAAAGATCTGAGGTAGCCTGGGTAGGGAAAACCAAAAGATGAATCAATGTGGTATCATCTGAATGATGGGAGGGGTGGGAGCTCCAGGAAGAAGGATCCATGTGAAAAAAGGCACTCAGGAAGGACAGAGCCAGTCACAGTGGGGAGACAATAAATCTTCAGGAGCATGGTGTGTGCCTTCAGGGCAGAAGTAAGAGTGTGGCTGAGACATGAACATAGCAAGAGCAAAAGCTGAAGAAATTGGCAGATGCTTGATCATAGATGTATATAGGATCCTATATAGATGTATATAGAATCAAGAACTTAGACTTGGTCCTTAAGCAAAGAGGGATCATGAAAGTTTTCAACAGTATAATTTCTGCATAGTCACATTTCAGCAACATCATACTGGTGTCCTGGGTTGGAGGGCACCAGATCAGAGGTAGCAGAGCAGACAATGGTGGTTCCTAACCAACATCAGTCCCTTCCACCTTCCTACTGGAACCATAGTTTTATTGAGTATTTACTCTCGTCCATGTGGTTGTCCATCCCCAGTCCAGGGAGGGGATGGGACTCGTCTAGGGCAATCATAGATGGTTCCATTCTTCCTGACAGTGATGGCTTTAGGCTTGGGTGTGTGCCACAATGTTGTTAGTGAGACCTAAAGGGAAGTCAGCTGGTGGGCTACTGGCAAAGATTTCTTTCCTCCTGATACAGACGCACAGAGAAGATGCCCCTTATTTCCGGAACATGGTTAAATTTGGACTCAATGCTCAGAGTAACTGGATTAAAACAGCCCCTTGTCACACTATCTCCAACTGTGTTAGCTAATTTGAGTGGGAATTTTCTCCTACTTGAAGCCAAAGATACCTTAACTGATACAAGTGGAGAAACTCATTGGAAAACTTTTGCAGTATTCTAGGGAAGATGCAATGAGAATGAGAACTAAGAATTAATGTCAAACAGAGGGAAATGGAAGAGCTGTAAAAATGCTGAGTAAGCAGATGCTAAAGAATTTGGAGACTGGAAAGGAAAGCAAAAGTCTCGGGTGAGCCCCAGGGTTCCTGGCTTAGATGATGTCAATAATACAGTAGGGCCCCCTAATCTGCAGGGAATATGTTTTAAGACCCCCAGTGGACGCCTCAAATACTACTGAACCACAGATATTTTTTTCCCTATACATACACACTTATGATAAAAGTTAATCTATATATTAGGCAAAATAAGTGACTAGCAACAAAAAACTAACAAAATAGGACAGGTATAACAATATACTGTAATAAAATATGTGAATTAACTTGGGGCCATTATTAACTAAAATAAGGATCACCTGAACACAAGCATTGTGATATTATGATAGTCAATGTGATAACCTAGACAGCTCCTAAGTGACTAAATGGGATGGGAACAAATACTGCAGGGATATGCTAGGCAAAGGGATGATTCAAATCCTGGGCAGGACAGAGCAGAATGGCGTGAGATTTTATCATGCTATTCAGAACAGCATGCAATTGAAAACGTATGAACTGTTTATTTCTGGAATTTTCCATCAATGTTTGTGGACCCCAGTTGACTGTATATAACTGAAATCTCTGCAAGCAAAACAACAGAAAGGGGACACTGCTGTAGACGCATTCAGTTTTTGTATCATGCCAGAAGGGAACACTTGCCTTGCTCTCGGGCCAGAGTGGCTCTAGAAATTGCCTGTGCTGATCTTCAGATCTGGAGCTGAGTTTCATTGCTGTCCCTGCTGCTGCTACAGCCACTACGGCCCAAAGAGTCTATTGCAGGAGTTTCTCCCAGCTCCTTATGGTACCAAAAAACACTGCTCACTTCACTCATGCCACACGCATTTTGTCCCTGGCCTCCTACCACAGAGTTCCTTGGTGCTGCTGCGGCCTGAGGCAGGTGCCACAGAACCCATATGGCACTCATGCATGTGCATCCTAGAGTGGCAAGGGAGTTCACACCCAGGACCAAAGGGAGATGGCAGCCAGAGAATGAATCATTCTCCTTTTTCCCCTTGGACGAACTATGTGAAGATAGAGTGGCTTCATATGGTCTTTCTGCAGTGGTCCTGTGACGTGAAACAGTTTTTCATGAGTGTGGCCAGCCCCGCAATCCATGTGTTTACACCTACTCTCCTCCCTTCCCTGCCCTACTGCCCTTTCCTGTATTCCTGCTTTCCTGAGACTGATCCCTTGGACAGCACCGGCTCGGAAGCCTTGGCCTCATTCTCTGTGGTTTAGGGAACCTAGAAACGGGGTAGTCATATGAAATCCACCAGGCTGATTGATAGCTTCCTGTGATCTTGTCTTTTCTGGGTCTCTGGAACTTCTAATCCTACACCACCATTCTGAAAGTGAGTGACAGTGTCCACGACTCAGATTTGGGAAAGAAAACGGAAGGAGGATTTAGGTGCCAGCTCTCAGTTCAGTGGAACCCACTCCTCGGTTCATTACCAGATAAGATTAGGCTCTAGTATAGTCCTTTGAACTGCTAATGCTTTGATGTTCTGTCCAACTTAATGGTTCTTACTGACTTTATCTTCTTTATCTACTTACATTCTTATCCCTGAAAGCAGATATTGAAAAAGTCATCTAGTTTAGAAGTTACTGTTGTGTAAAGTTTTCTCTATAAGCCTTTGCAAAGTCAGTAGTTGCTCTCAACTGGCCCTTCACAGTGCTGTTTTAGAAGCAATGTGAAAGGTTTGGAAATTCAACCCTAGGAATGTTCTGAAATGCCTTGCATTCACTGGATAGATAATGCACCAGGCAGAAGCTACCAGTAAGTTAACCAATAAACCCTATCAGTAAAATATTAATTGTTCAAACCCCCTCTTGTTTTCCTAGTTCCCTCCCGTGCACAGCTGATGCTCTGAGAATATCACCTTAGCAATCTATCCCTTCTTTAATGATTTTGCAAAAGTGCCATCTGTTAATGGTAGTTATTAGTGCCATTTAACAAATAGTTCTGGTTCTCCTTATCGGTACAGAGTAGAATTGCACTCCCTTGCCTTTTTGAAATTATTAGCAGTCACATGCCTTGCTTCAGCCCAGTACAATATGGTGATTTAGTGTCATGGGTCATTTTCGGGAGGAAGATCTGCCTCTCTCCCTTTCCCTCTGCAACAGGAACTGGTATGTGTCACATGGACGCTGTTTTTTCAGCCTGGGTCCTGGAGTGAGAATGAGAGAGCACAGCCCTTTGCTAGCCCGCAATAGACATGAACCATGAGCAAAAGTAAAGATCTGTTACTTTAAATCACTGGAGTTTGAGGGCTGCTTGTTAGAGCCGTGTAACCTAGTTTATCCTAACCAGCCTAGGTCAGCCATCCATACCCTTGCAATGCCAATGACCTCTGATTCAGAGTTCTAGTCATGTCCACAGCATTCCCAAGCTGTGCTGAGATTGCATATGGCAGCTCGCGAAATCCTCCCAGCCGCCATGTGTTAAGTGTTCTTATTCCAATTTAAAAATAACCTTAAAAAGATTAAGGTCACATGTCACCATCTTGAAAGCTGCAAGTACAGATATCTTGACTAGAAATTCTTCTATTGCATTAAATCCTTGGCTCTCTTTTTCCCAAACATCCTAAAAGCAGTCTAGGCCCATTGTTTACTCAGTCTTGGCTCTCCTTGAAAGCTGCACTTTGTTTTCATACCAAATGAAAGCACTTTCCGCTGCCAACTCTGGCATTTTCCTCCTGTACACTTTCAGGAGCAGAGCCTATTCAAGTTCAGGAGAACTCCGGCACAGACACGCCATCTGCTTCATATTCACAATTGGGAAATACATGTTGAGGCCCCCTTAGGGCTAAGAAGCCTAAGAGCTCAGTTAAAACAAATCTATTTTCTATCTTTTTCTCTCCAACCTCTATTCCAGAGAATTAATCCCAGGGGTAAATTCTTATAATATAGGACCTAACATGAACCTTGTCCCTCATCCTAGGTTTAATTGTGTCTCCCAAAATTCATGTCTACCCAGACCTGTGAATATGAACTTATTTGGAAATATCAAGATATATCAAGGTAAGATATCACATTGGAATATGGTGGACACTAAATCCAATATGACTGCTGTAATTGTAAGGAGAGAAAAATTCACACGCAGAGACACAGCACATGGAAAGAATGCCATGTGACAATGGACCCAGAGACTGGAGTGATACATCTACAAGTGAAGGAACACCAAGGACTCCCGGCAACCAAAGAAGGGAAGACAAGGAAGGCTCCTCCCCTCGAGCCTGCAGAGGCTGCTGACACGTTGATTTCTGACTTCTGGTCTTCAGAACTGTGAGACAGACATTTCTGCGGGATGCTACTTGGTTTGAGGTAGTGTGTTATGGCAGCCCTTTGAAACTAACACAGCCTCTAAAACCCAAGTCACGTGAAAAGTAAAACCATAAAAAAAAAATACACACACAGATATCCTTGTTATATTCTCCCCCCACCATCCTTAAATCATCATCCCTCGGAATCTGCAGATACCAAAATCCACCAATATTCAGGTCCCTTTTATAAAATGACATAGGACAATGTACAGTTGGTCCTCAGCATACAAAAATTTCCAACTATGGATACTGATGGCTGACTGTATATGTACTGAAAAAACTCTACATATAAGTGGATCTGGCAATGCAAACTTGTATTGTTTAAGAGTCAACTATATACATTCATATTTATACATGAGACTGTTTTTCACTATTATGAATCCCACCCCATACTCATTCCAAAAATGACAGTTAGATGATCATGAAAGAAGGGCTTTCTGTTGCTCCCCAGATCCCCCTGCAGTACAGGCTTTGATACAAACAGACCTGAGTTTGCATACAGCTCTACCACTCAGTAGACATGAACAGTAAACAAGTTAATTAAATTGATGTAGATCTGGTCCCTTTATACTGTTAGACTCAATATCATTATTATTTTTTAATTAATATACTTGATTTATTTTGCTATTACAGTTGTCCCAGTTTTCCCCCCTTTGCCCCCTCCACCCAGTACCCCATTTCCTCCAGCAATGCCCCCCTTAGTTCATGTCCATGAGTCACACATATAAGTTCTTTGGCTTCTCTATTTCTTTTGTTCTTATTAACATCCTCCTGCGTATTCTGTAACCACCAATGTGTGCTTTTTCTTTTTTCCTTTTATAATTATTCTTTATACCTCTCTGCATTCGACCCCTTCCTATGTTTGGGGAATGTCCCATTTGCAAGGTGGCAGCAGCCTCTGGCTGGGGAAGTTGAAGATGTCGTGTGCTTTTTCCCTGCACCCTCACGCTAAAGCACAGACACGACTGGCTCTGCCGATAACATTCAGTCTGCACAAGAAGCTCAGAATGTGAAGACTGGGACTGCACAGGGCTCACTCGGGGGAGGTCACAGCTACCTCCAGATTTCCAAACATAAGAGGGAGGTTCCATGGACAACACTTGACGCAGCACTGGGTGAAGGCTGTGGCAGGGCAGTGCCCATGTCTGGCTGCACTGCTGTCTTCCTGATGTCAGTTCTGCAGCATGATTTTAGAAATTATTTCTGGTTAGGTAGCCTCCTGTGTCCCTCAGTGCTCCTATGTCCTTGTAGGAAATTCTTTTCCTTTTTAAAAATAAATTTAATTAGCAGGGTTGGTTTCTAAACCAACCAACTAATGTGCAAAGATTAAATGAGATTAACTGGGATAGGAATGTGAAGGACCTAAGCAGGAATGGTGAGTTTTTTCCTTTTTCCCCATTTCCCTACACAGTTCTGAACAAGGATTCTGTCACCAGGTTAACAACGATGCTTAGGAGTGAGAAGTGGAGAATTCAAAGAATGAGTAAAGAAAATGTGCTATATAAATATACAATATTATTCTGCCTTATAAAAGGAGATCCACCATTTGTGACAACATGGATGAGCCTGGAGGACATGATCAAAGTGAAATAAGCCATACACAGAGGACAAGTACTATATGATTCCATGAATATGAGGTATTTAAAACAGTCAAACTCATAGAAGTAGAGAGTAGAATGGTGGTTTCCAGAGACTGGGGAGAGGGGCAAATAGGAAAGTAATAGTCACAGGGTACAAAGTTTCAGTTGTGCAAGATAAATAATTTAATTCTTAATTCCTAGAGATCTATGGCAAAGCATAGTTCCTAGAGTTAATACTGTATTGCATACTTAAAAATTTCCTACGAGGGTACAGCTTATGTTAAATTCTTATCATATAATAACAACAACAATAATGGCAGGAGGAAACTTCTGGACGTGATGGATAAGATTGCAGTGGTGATTTCATAGATGTATCCTTACCTCCAAACTCATCAAATTGTGTACATTAAACATGTAGAGCTTTTTAAATGTCATTCATACCTCATTAAAGAAGTTTAAAAAGTATAAGGAAGCAAAAGCTATTTCATCACATGCAGACAGGACTATTTGGAAGGTCTGTACTGTTAATTCCTGCCAATGATTAAGGTCAGGCCCCATTAGTGTACCAGGTTATCCAAACACATGCAATGTTTTAAAGTAGGAGGAGAATTTCACAGCAGGATTAGAATGAACTCAAGAGACCTGACCAAACTGATGATAACCCCAACAAAAGCTCACATTGGGGAGAACCTCAAACTCAGACTCTGCAAATCTGAGTATCAGTTGACAATCTGAACAGGTTGCCTTGCATGTTTGTTGCTGTTATTTGTTTTATTTGAAGCCTTCAAAATCCCTGAACCCTCCTGCCTAAGCCAACATTTGGAAGCACTAAGCAGCTGTTGCAACTAGGGACTCTCTCCTCTGAAAAGGCTGATTAAAAAAAAAAAACAAAAAACAACAACTCCCAGTTCCTGCTTATTTTCACAAGTTTCCAGCAACTGGTGCCCTGACAAATGAAGTGTCAAAACATTTTCAAATTAAAACCCTACCGGCTCACAGAGCCCCACACCCTCAGCAGGATGGACTTTCCTTGCTTGTACCCAGCACACTCTAGGAGAAACTAAAAATAGCCAGATGGCAATTAACAGACACTGGGAGGAGGGGATTGGGGTGGGTTCCAGCAGGGTCAGTTTCTTGAATGGATTCCAAACGGACTTCTCAGCCAGCAGTGCTCTGCCCAGGAAAGGATTTTCATTGAAACTGAATGGATGAGGCAGAATGAAAAGTCAAAATTTGAAAGATTTAAAATTATAGCAGAGGTGGAAACTACAGCATCATGTCCAAACCATCAATAATAATAATAATATTTGCTACTACGTACTGAGGACTTGATAGGCACGATATCCTCTTGACCTGACAAGGAGTCTAGAAGTAGTTACTGCACTTAAAGACAAGGACATGGAAGCCCAGTGAGGGCAGACAACCTGTGCAAGGTCTCAAGGCAAACAGGATAACGGTTGGCGCATGGCAAGCGGCCAAGCTGGAGTATCAACTCAGCCTGCTGGCTCCAGAACTGATGAACATAACCACTCACGCATACACAAGGATGTGAAAGAAACCACAGTGTTTTCACCCTAGCCTTAAATCCAAAGAAACAAGTCTCTCTTTGCCATTTCAGCCAGCTTTCCCACATGCAGTGCCATTCAGAAGCTATGTGTGTGGGCTCTAAAGTAAGCCTAACCAGATTCAAATCCTGGCCTTTTCATTTACTAGTTGTACTAATTCAAGTAAATTATTGACATTCTCAGGTTCCAGTTTCCTCATTTTTAAAGTGGTAAAAATATTTAGTAACGATGTTGTAATGAAGATGAAAGGAAACTGCTGTAGGCTGAACGTGCCCTTCAAAATTCTAATCCCCAAAGGGATGGTTTTTGAAGATGTGGCTTTTGGGAGGGAGAGCGGAGCCCTTATGATGGGATTAGCACCCTGGTAAACAGACAGGAAAGAGCTTGCTTCCCCTGCCCCTCAGCCATGGTGAAAACACAGTGAGAGGCTGCTATCCGCCACCAAGGAAACAAACCCTCACCAGACACTAGTTCCACAGGTAGTTCTATCAGCCTGAGTTGACTAGGACAGAAACAATGTATGAAAAACTTTCCGTATGGTGTGTACAAGTACTGAGTTTCTCAATAAATAATAGCCATTGGCATCAATAATGGCCTTTTAGGTAATCAGTTTCAATGGAAAAGAATACAAGGATTTAGTGAAAAGGTAGCATCCTCCATGGCCACACAGGTTATTCAAAATGCCCTTCAGTATAATAAAGCAAATAAACAAAAAAATAATTGTTAAGGATCTGGATTCGTGGTAATTTGGAATTAGCAAATCCTAGTTTGTCTGAGACTGAAGGGATTCCTGGGACATTAAAACTGGGACAATCTGCTCTTTCAGTTCTCAGAGCGGAGGGGATATTTACTCCCAGGAGTGGAAAGTACTGAAAGTAAGAATGTTCATAGCCTCTTCCTTCTTTCCTCACAACAGATGTGACTCATCTGATTGAGACACAGGGCTAAGGCTGCCTGGCCCAGCACTCAGGAGCGGCCAGTCTGGCCTCTCCCTACTCAACCATGCACTCCTGGATCCCCTCTGTGGAAGCTTGCTGGGCAGGGATACCACTTGTTTAGTGGGTAGAAGGAGGAAAAACAAAGCAGGAATTTCTATTTGGACAAAGGCCCAAGCACTGTACTCCGAACAGCATTTCAACAGTAAAGCTGGTATTATGATGTCTACCTGACATCTATGTTTACCTCTAAATCAGTTCAGAACTCAGAAGGGTAAAGGGATACAATTAATTATCCACCATGTGATTGATTAATTATCACCTCCATAAACCCCAACTGATGGATGCCTATTTTATTTCACTGGCAGATAAGCCCATTTCAGGCTGGCCGAAAAGGGGTATATTGTAGAATCAAATAGGCTTAAGCTGGAAGTGACCTTGAAGAAGACTTAATAGAACACCTTCATTTATACAGATAAAAGATAGACACATAAAGTGGTCAAGTAACATAATCCGTATGAAATTCTGAGAGTCACCTGATGCTAATTATTAGCATGATTAGTAGTTTGGGAAGCAATCTTTAGAAGCGTATAACCAAAATTAAGATCAGATTATAGATAACGTAAAAAATACATTATAGATCACAGAAGATAGATTACAGATTCAAACTAAACAAATTCATTAGGAGGGAAGTTTCTGTAAATAAAAGTATTTCCTCCAAAAATCATCTTCAAGCCATGGCTTAATAGAGGAGTTTGAAACATACCTTAGGTCACTTAGACTACTTACTAACAATTTTGAGTAACAGATAAGGTGTCAAAAGAAAAGCTTTTCTCCACTGTCCTCATTAGTAATGAGGATAATTAAGATAATCTGATCTTAATTTTGGTTATAAGCTTCTAAAGATTGCTTCCCAAACTACTAATCATGCTAATAATTAGCATTAGGTGACTCTCAGAATTTCATACGGATTATGTTACTTGACCACTTTATGTGTGTATCTTTTTATCTGTATAAATGAAGGTGTTCTATTAAGTCTTCCTCATTAGGAATGTTAGCTTCATAACTGTTAAACAGACATGCCTCTCTGGCAAAGCAAGGGTCCTGGAACCTCAAGACATATGACAGGAGACATGAGACACTTTAACCAAACATGGCATTTCTGCCTTACCCTTATCTCTTACTATCACCTTCATTCCTGAATATCTAGGAAATACCCCATCCTGGGTAAGTTGTAGAGAGCCACTTTACCCTGTCTTTCCCACTGAGTACAGCAGTAAAACCTGGACAGAATGCACAAAGCAGCTACTTGAAGACTGAAAAGTAAACAGTAGAGGTAGACTGGGAAAGGAGACCAGAATTTGAAATACTACCAAACCCTATCTCCTGATGCCCAAATCATGGCCTGGCCTCAACACATGGAAAATGGCACCACTGTGAAGACAAGAGAGTTCCCTGAGATGTCTTCTAGTTCTGGCTCCAATATCCAGAAAGGGAAGTCCTAATGCTCAGAAAGAGTGTAGAAACCCTCTGTTTTTTCCTCCTTCTCCCTGCTTCCTTCCCTCCCACTTCTCCTTCCTTCCTTTGCCTATGCTCCAGCCCCCAGCAATACTGTGGTAGTCACATCAGCCTTCAGGAGCCAAAACTGCAATCAACATTGCCATCACTCCCAAAGGCTGGGACCCCTGTTGCTTTTTTTCTCTCTTTGTCATCTTTTCTCCGGCCAACATGTAGGCAAAGGCATAGAAGTACATGGCAGAGGGAGCTTTTTGGCTCAGAAAGTGTCTCCACAGGACCAAAAAGTAACAGGGGGTTCATGGAAAGGAAGGGACCTGGTAAAACAACCCCATAAAGTTTTTTTTTGCTTTGTGTGTATGTGTGTGTAAATTCCTTGGCTTATCCTCAACCTGCACACACATGGATTTGATCTCAATTAGCAAAACAAAACTCAGAACTCTGCCTAGGTACCAGGCTGACCACTGGGTGACAGGCACATGGGTCAGATGCAACTAAGGCTTTGAAAACTGAACTGAGGTAGGAGCCAGGGCCCTCAGAAGATCAGCTAGTTGCATGGAACTCAGAGCCTGAACCTAATCAGGTTGAATGAATACTTAAAACAAAAATATCAGCGTTATCTATTGGCTTTAAATAAGCCCTGGAGTCCCACAATGTAATACTGAATGTGTATAGAATACGATCCAAAATTTCTTGGTATGTTAATAATCAGGCAAATTTCAATGCCCTGGAAAAGATCATCAACTGAAGCTAACACAGCTGTGACATAGATATTAGCATTATCTGACAAAAACTTTCAAGCGACTATCATTACAAAGGGCTCCAACTAGTCATCGTGAACACTGCTGAAATCAAAGGAAAAGTAGAAAAGTGTCTGTCAGTCAAGAAATAAAGGACACGAGGAGGAGCCAAATGGAAACCTGGAATTGAAAAATACAATAACCAAAATTTAAAATGAAATCTGATGCGCTGAACTGCAGAATGGAGATGACAGAGGGAAGGGAACCACAAGGCAAATCAACCTCTAACTGGAGGCCGGTTTATCACAGCTTTTTCACTCATCATCCCTCTCTCCACTTTAATTAGCTATTGCAGCATAACAAACCCACTGCAGTGTACTGGCTTAAACTGGAAGCAATTTATTATTTCTCACCATTCTGGTCTTGCTTGAACTCTCATGTTTCTGCATTCAGTGGAGCAGTGGTTGGACTGGGAGGTCCAGGATGGCCTCACTCATAGGTCTGGCACTGGTGCTGGCCATTGTCTGGGCAGCCACAGTTCTCCCTGTGACCTGTCAACTTCTGGTAGGCTGGCCTGGGCTTCCTCATGGAAGGGTGGTCTCAGGATTCCAAGAGGGTAAGACTGGAAGCCACAAGGCTCATTAAGGCCCAGGCTGAAATTCACCCACTGTCACCTCTATCATATTCTATTGATTCAAGTACATCACAAGGATAGCATAGAGATTAGGGGTGGAAAAAATAGATTATTTTTTGATAAAAGCAGCAGCTACCCAACTCTGCAAATAGATTTGGACACAGGGAGGCATGAGTCATTTGGATCATTATTTCAATGTTCCAGCACATTCTTCCTGGGGAAAGAATTCTACAATCTTAATTTAATCTACATAGACCTACAATAACTATGGTAGTGGAATCCAGTGTGAGGCACAGAGAAATTTAGTGTTTTTCCTGAGATCACACATGAGGAAGGTATGAAACTAGATCCTATGACTGCTGATTCCTCTAAACAGTACTCTTATCTTTGAGATGAACTACATTAGTATTTGAACACTTTGTTTAATTGGTAGGAGAATAATGAACAACATATATATATATATATATATATATATATATATATATATAATGTGTTCATAATCATTCCTCATTCAGATCCATTTGATGCAGGAAACAAATGTAGACTCTTAAGTCTATGAAAATAAAATGAAGTCAAGTGATAAAGTGAGAGCTAGTCCTTATGTAGCAATAAAGCTCCTAACCTGTTCTGTGCACCAAAGCATAGTGCATATAGTCTCCAGAGTTCCTGGCACACAAAGCTTAATTTCTTCACTGAGATAAAATTCACACAACATAAAATTAACCATTAGCTGTTTTAGAGGGGCAGTTCAGTGGCATTTGGTACATTCACTATGTTGTGCAACCATCATCTCTGTCAAGTTCTAAGACATTTTCATCACCCCAGAATGTAATCCTGAACCCACTCAACAGCCAATCCCAATTTTTCTACCCCTAAACCTCTGGGAACCACTAGTCTTCTTTCTCTCTATGGATTTGCCCATTTTGGATGTTTCTTGTAAATAGAATCATGTGAGCTTTTGTAACTGGCTTTTTCACTTAGCGTGTTTTCATGGTTCCTCCACATTGAAGTGTGTATCAGCATTACATTTCTTTTTATGGATACTAGAAATATAATATTCACACTACTCTATGGTACAGATATATCACATTTTATGTATCTGTTTATACATTGATGAGCATTTGGATTGTTTCCACTTTGGGGCTATTATGCTGCTTAACATTCATGTACGAACAGTTATTTGAATACCTGCTTCCAATTTTGAGTGGTATATAATCAGGAATGGAATTTATGGGTCATAAGGGAATTCTATCAAAGCTTAATTTTTGTTCTATTTTTGACAAGACTTCTTAACATGGTGAATAACCATTAATAAGAGATTATTAGCCTGCTGTCATGATTACCTTATCTCTGAAGTCAATGTGGTTTTGGAGGATGGCTCTGTGGTAAGTGGCTGTCCTCACAAAATCTTGCATCATGTTCTGCTGCTGGGAAATGCAGCCATAAAACTGTAAGGAAAAGAGAAACAGGGGGAGTATGAACAACCCATGAGGCAGCACCTTTATGAACAGCTGGCTCTTACAGCCACCCGGGGCCAGGCAGGCTTAGCCTAGCACGCACAGAAACTGAGGCTCTGACAGAGGCAGTGATGGTCCACACTGAACCTATTTGTGAGGCTCAGAACTCTAAGTAGACCCCAGACTTCTGACTGCTGCTCCATACAATAGTTTGAGGCCTAGATTTTGACCAGGTAAGTGTACACATGCCCTTCCCAAAGCTGAGGCTATGAAAGAACACAGACCCAAAATAACAGAGATAAGGCAAAGGGGCCAGGGCCAAAATGGATGGCACCAATGAGCCCCATCAGCCCAGAGAGAAAAACAGTTCTTGACTAGAACTTCTGATTGGGGGAGGGGGTGTGGCCAAAGGTCGCAAGGGTGATAACCCAAGGAGGCAGCAGGTTCAGACAAGTGGCGCCTACAAATCCATGAGCAGTGGCAGCCACAGATATCTTCTTTGTAACTGCCATCATTTGTTAGTTTTCTGTTGCCAGGCACCATCCTAAGCGCTTCACATACATCCTAACATCAGATTAAATAATCACCACAATCAGATGAATTGTGTTCCTCAGCTGAGGAAACTGAGGCTCAGAAAGATACAGAAACTTGCCCCGGTCCTCACAACTTGGTAGGTGACAGAGTGGAGCTTCTCATCCAGCTGATGCTACTGCCACTGCTCAGGGGGCCATACTGTCAGAACCACTGCAGTGCGATATCAATTGTCTTTTCTCCACCCACCACCCTGCTCAGTATATTCACAGCGGTGTGTCACCTTGAAACAACTCAGTGCCGTTTGGGGCAGCTTCCCTGACCTGGAAGTATTGTGTGGCAGATGCCTCTTCGGTCCGCTGGTTAAACACTGAGTATTTCTTTTTTTCATTCCGGCATCTTTTCAAGGTACTTGAAAATGCACTCAATTCTGCAAGGAGAAAGAAGCAAATATGTGTCTACACCTTGGCACGCACACTGTACTCTACAAAATTCCAACTGAGGAAATATTGGAAGATTATAACAGCACATTCACCGCTGAACACACACATGAAAAGGAACGGTAAGGTGGAAATGGGTACTACTCCGAGGTGTGACACCCTTATTTACACTTGCCAGACATATTTGCATTCACAAATGTCAAGCAAGAGAGAGAATAATGGAACACAGACAGCCACAGGCTCACAGAGTTCTCCCCGCTAGTGTGCTTGCAAACCTTCCAGGCTTATTCTCAGTATGTGCCCTGGGGAAGATGATTGCTGATAATACAAAAACAGATGCATATGTGAAGACAAAATATATGGGAATGGAAATGAATAAATATATGAAATCTCATTCTATTACATAGTGATGGGGTTTTTTTTTCCCCACAGTATTCTCTAGGCATACAGAGGAAAGGTAAAATAGCTGGGGATATGTGAATACAAGGGAATGCTTTCTATTATTTCAGAAAAAATACAAAAGTGAAGGCTCAAAAAGAATCTCAGAAATGATGTTACTAATAGAAAACACATCATGTACAGTAGTCAAATTTGGTGACTTCTGCCTTAAAAATGTCTCTTGAATCCTGCCCTATGGTACTCACTGCCTGCCTGTGGCCTTACCTGTCTCCACCTGGAGTTGTGACCAAGTGTTACAGCCCATGTTGGGGCCCAAATACCCAGTACTCTCTGGTCACCGTGAACTCCAGCCCCTCACGTTCTCTCTGTCCCTGGGTGGTTACCCGTGCGATCTTTCCTTTACACACACAGCCTGCACTACATCCTCCATGCTTGTCACACTGAAGCACCTACAGATACTGTGTCAACCTGTTCCTGGCCTGACTTCTTGACGTTCAATCTCTTTAAATTACCTTTCAACATCAAATTCCTATTTACCCTCCAAGATTCAGTTCAATCAGCATTTCCTCATTCTGTGTACAGAATCAGTTGCTGTAAAAGAGTGGGCCTCAATACTTGGCTATAAATCAGAAACACCAGGGAAGAATTTTTAAAATGTGGATGCTGAATCCCCATCCTACATCTGCTAATGGAATGTTGTGGTGGTGAGAAACGGTATGTCTGTTTTATCAAAAGCCCCCACGGTGAGCTTCCATGTGTAGCTAGGAATGACAGCCTTTGCTCTAATCTCATTCTCTCAGCTTACCATTGTATTTTATATTTTACTGATTTATCAGTTTTTAAAAATGCCCATCTCTATCAAACTCTTCTAGAACATGATTTAGGGGTTCCAGGCTTATTTATATCTTATTTATCTCTTCAAAACATAGTGCTAATATAGCAACCACTAAATGAAAGTTCAAAAATGAAAATTTAGAGAAATAACTAATGAATTTGGTGAAACTATTCTCAGTTGGTGAGGCAGCTCTGTGAAGCCCTGGGACTATTCCATGTGGGGGCAGTCAAAAAACATCTTTTAGGAGAATGAATAAGTAAACATACTTCACAGAGATACTTCTGCTCAAGGGAATGTCATCTACACTAAAGAAACATGGAGACAGAAAAAGGGAGGGATTCTTGGTGGAAATACAAATCAAGATTAAATCAAATGTATTCTGAACAATCAATGTTTCACTACCTTGTACATGCTCATTCCAATTTATAAACCCTCATTTAACCAGTGCTCCCACATGGATGGTTCTCTCTTTTATGAAAATAGAATGATTCTTTGGTTAAAAACTTATCTCCATCATGAAATTTTATGTCAGCTCTTTACCTTTTGTAATTATGCCTTTATAAAGAAAAGAATGTAAATAATGATAAAACCAAGACATAAAAATATTAAAGTTATAAAATTCAATAAAAATGAATATCCTATTACACAAGTTGTTATTATTATTTCAGTATGTTATTTTTAGGGGTGTAAACATTTCTCTTCTTTACAAAATTGCATATTATTTTGTAACCATATCTTTTTATTTAAAATTCTATGAATAACCTTTCAAGTAATTGATTAAGTCTCTCCTCAACCTCAATGGATGTCAAACCACAGAAACAGAGTAGAAAAGTCATTGGCAGGAGCTGGGGCCTGGAGGAAGTAGGGAGACATTGGTAAAGGTGTACAAATGTTCAGCTATAAGATGAGTAAGGTCTGAGACGCTATTACATAACATGATGACTCCAGTTGATAAAACTGCATTGTAACAGAAGCTTGCTAAGAGTGAACTTAAATGTTCTCACCAAAAAATAAAATGAAGTAAAATAAAATAAAATTCTTAGGATATACTGAAAGAAAAAAAGATCCTGGATAACACGTACTGAGCTCTAGTCTTCTGATACCTTTCTAATGCCCTGTGAGCTTCAGAGACAGTCAGCAGTGGTCTGTGTCACCTGTCAGTGAATTCTTTGAGTCCTGGACAACTCAGTTTGGGTTTTCAAAGCCTACAGCAAATCCATTTGTTTAATAGTCCTTTTTTTCACCTGAATTTATTGGGGTGACATTGGTTAATAAAACTACACAGGTTTCAGATGTACAATTCTATCGTACATCATCTGTATATTGTATTGTGTGTCCGCCAGCCTAAGTCAAGTCTCCTTCCATCACCATTTATCCCCACTTTACCCTCTCCTACCTCCACCAACCCTTTTTTTTCCCTCTGGTAATCACCATACTGTTATTTGTGTCTATGAGGGTTTTTTTTTTTCATATTCCTTTCAAGTTTTTCATCCAGCCCCCAAATGCTCACCTGTCTGACAGCTGTCAGTTTGTTCTCCATATCTATGAGTCTGTTTCTATTTTGTCAGTTTATTTTGTTCACTAGATTCCACATATAAGTGAGATCATATGGTACTTGTATTTCTCTGACTGGGTTATTTCCCTTAGCATAATACTTTCCAGGTCCAACCATACTATTCCAAAGGGTAAGATTTCCTTCTTTTTATTATAACTGAGTAGTATTCCACCGAGTAAATGTATCATAGCTTTTTTAGCCACTCGTCTACTGATGGGCACTTGGGCTGCTCCCATATCTTGACTACTGTAAATAATGCTGCAATGAACACAGGGGTGCATATAATCTTTCTGATTAGCGTTTGGAGTTTCTTTGGATATATTGTCAGAAGTGGGGCTGCTGGGTCAAAAGGCAGTTCCATTTATATTTTTTTGAGGAAGATCCATATTGCATTCTACAGTGGCTGTATCAGTTTGCATTCCCACCAATAGTACAGGAGGGTTCCCCTTTCTCCATATCCTCACCAATACTTGTTATTTGTTGATTTATTGATGATAGCCATTCTGAAAAGCATGAGGTGATATCTCATTGTAGTTTTAATTTGCATTTCTCTGGTGATTAGAGATGTTGAGAATCTTTTCATATGCCTATTGGTCAACTGTATATCCTCTTTAGAGAAGTGTCTATTTAGGTCCTTTGCCCAATTTTTAATTGGATTGTTTTTTTGGTGTTGAATTGTATAAGTTTCTTTATGAATTTTGGATACTAACCCCTTATCAGATATATAATTGATGAATATGTTCTCCCATTAAGTGGGTTGTTCTTTTCATTTTGTTATAGCTTCCTTTGCTGTACATAAACATTCTAGTTTTATGTAGTCCCATTTGTTTACTTTTTCTTTTGTTTACCTTGTCTGAAGTTTTATATATATATCAGGAAAAAAGTATTGCTACAAGAAATATCCAAGATTTTCCTGCCTATGTTTTCTTCTAAGATTTTTGTGGTTAATATTTGACAAATAAGGCAAGAACACACAATGGGATAAAGACAGTCTATTTAATAAATGGTGTTGGGAAAATTGGACAGATATGTGCAAAAACATGAAATTAGACCACCAGCTTACACCATATACAAAAATAAACCTTAAATGGATGAAAAGACTTAAATGTAAAGACTCAAAATCATAAAAATCCTAAAAGAAAAATGTGTTTGAATATTCTCCATAAATACATAGATATAATCTCTACCATACAGATGCTAACCCAGCTCACAGCAGCTCCATGCCAAGGCCATAATTATTCCTTTTGATTCTCAGTGTTGACTTAGGTTTCTTCTCAACAAACCATTACTTCTCAATTTTACCATGTAGTTATATTCGTGGACCAATAAAGACTACTGAAATATACAATTTGTTTCTCCTAAGACCATATTGAAGAGATCTGTTTTTGTTCGCTTGCTTTTCTTAAATAGCTTCTATTTAAAGTGATACTGTCTGTGGAGATTTACAAAAAAAAAATTATTTACCTAGACATTAGCATCTTTCTGTGCCAAGAAAAGGTAATACCTGCCTGACTGCCTCAGCTGTTCTGGCCACATGTCCCAAAATTATACCAGAAAATCTGCAATTGACGGTATGATAATCATGGTATAGATTTTAAAAAATAATAATACATCACATTGTTGTCTGTGTCCATAGGCTACGTGTTCTTTGGCTAATCTCTTCAACCCCTTCCCCTCTGAGATATGTCAGTCTGTTCCATGTACCCATGCCTCTGGTTTCATTTTGTTTGTTGGATTATTTTGTTCATTAGATTCTACATATGAGGGAGATGACATGGTAATTGTCTTTCTTTGACTGTCTTATTTTGCTTAACATAATATTCTCCAGGTTCATCCATGCTGTTGCAAAGGGTAAGAGTTTATTCTTTTTTTTTTTTTTTTTTTTACAACTGCATAGAATTCCATTGTGTAAATGTACCACATCTTTTTTATCCACTCATCAAGTGGTGGGCACTTGGGCTGTTTCCAGAGCTTAGCTATTGTAAATAATGCTGCTATGAATGTAGGAGTGCATATATTCTTTCTGATTCATGTTGCATGTGAGAGTTTAACCACTATGCTGTATATCTGAAACTAATACAGAAGGAATGATACTGAATTTACATACATACATAAATACATAAATAAAACAATACATAAAACTCCAGATATTGTTGCAGAACTGCTTTTGTGCTATCTTGAATAATTTACAGAGAGCTTATTTTAATTTTCTTCAGTCTACCAGCTCAAGTTTGCCGAAGTTGTTTTTACTGGGCACCTAAGGAAGCTATCTATTTTTCTGTAGTTATATTAAAAAAAAGAGAACAGCACTGACTACATGCCCTATTCAGTTATCCTTCCCTTGGCTTTATGGTCCAGGCACCTTGGAATGGATATAGCTTAGGATAAATTGCATTGGTTCTCTCCCATCTCCAGTCCAATCGGAGCTGGAGAAATAGGGCAATATTTTGAGGTATCAAACAGGATGAGTATAATGCCAACTGCTGCAATGACATTGTCTCCATCACCCCTTATGAGTTCTCTGCACAACATGTGGCATATTGATTAGTTTTAGTTGTCTAGATGTTTATTTTTTCTGTCTTACCCAATAAAATGTAGAGTCTATGAGGGTAAAAAGACTTATTTACCATTAAATCTTAGTGCTTAATATGATACTTGGAACATAGTAAGTATCCAATAAATATCATTGAATGAATGAGTAGATGGAAACACTTCCCCCCCTTTTTTGTATTATTATTATAACATCCATTTCCGATCTCATCTCCTGACTAATCCAGTTCTTCCAAAATGATTACCTTATAATCAAGGGTTTTTCTTATTCATTTATTCCCTAATCAGGGGTGAACTTAATGTTTTGGTCTCAGTTGCTCTCTTTTTTAGACACATTTAATTAATCAAAAATTAATTCTGGTTAAGTATCACTGGTAGAACCAAATTATCTTTGGTCTATGATTCTTGTTAAGTCAAAATCTATTACCATCTGAACTCCTAAACTGCTTCTCTCTCTTAATGAAGAGGAACATAATAATTGAATAAGAATGTTTCCATACCTTCTTCATCCCAACACCCAAAGTGAGACAAATGCAAACTGGATTTTAGGAAAGTTTCTGTACATATATACAGGGTTGTGTGTATACACATGTGCATATTCCCAAAGATAGACATTGCAGTCTCAGGTGGTGGCAGGTGAAACAGGATAGAAAGATGAATACATTCTAACCATAAATGCTTGCAGAGAACTCTGCTGTTGAATAAAACTCAACATGAGGATGGCCTTAAGAAGAGCCTTGTGTAAGCAGGTAAAGTAGTAAAAGGATGTAGAAATAAGGTAGATTCTCTGAACACCCAGCATAGATAGGTAGCATTATCATAAGACATTGTGTGTTTCTACTGCATACATGAGAAAACTAGAAAAATAGACTGCTTCTCTAAACTTGAAGCTAATTTCTCTTTTATTTCTTTTACCTTTTTTAAAAAGGTTTTATTAATTATTTTCAGAGAGAGGGGAAGGGAGAGAGGCAGAGAGGGAGAGAAATGGAAAAAACATTAATGCATGGTTGCCTTTCACCTGCCTCCAGCTACAGACCTAGCTGGAGACCTGGCTTACAACCTGGTTATGTGCCTTGGCTGGGGAATCGAACCTGCAACCTTTGGGTTCGCAGGCCAGCGCGTTATCCACTGTGCCACCAACCAGGGCTTGCTTTTACCTTTTTAAAAGAATAATTCATTCTTATTCCTTGAAAACAATTGCCAAATTAACCTCTTTTAAAACAAAGATACTTATAAGATCTAAGAAATTCAATCTATTATTTGGCTTTTCTCTTCTCTGGAAGCCTTACAATTAGCAACCAAGCCTGTAATTTGCAATCTATATTAACACTTACCTAACACTATTTTTATGCAACCAAAACATTAGCACAGCAATTTTCAACCATTTTCATCTTGTGGCACACATAAGCTAATTACTAAAATTCTGCAACATACCAAAATATATTAATCTTTTGCTGGTATGACAAAAATAGGTACAATTTTCATTTATTCACACCAGCAGCTATTGTTCGGTTGGCTTTGTCATTTGTATTTGAAAACCTAAGGGAAAAGAGGTCAGTGCCCCTGACTAGTCAGGTATTGCATGTTTTCAGAATTCTTGCAGCACATCAGTGTGCCTGCATCAGCACATCACCTGAAAACTGCTGCATTAGTGCAAAGCACTGGGAAACACTACTGAGAACTATTTTATGTACTTGTCATATCTCTAAATGTCAAGAATCTTATGCAAAACAATTGGGCCATGGATCTTGTCAGATTTTATACATGTCGTAAAAACCAATTAAGCACTTACTGAGATGAGTAGCAATGGCCTAAGCATTAATAAAATAGCGAGCTTCACCATTTATGAAAAGACAGATCATTCATATGTTTGAATACTGAGCCAGGTCTGTGATCCCTGTGGGATCTTAGTGCACTTGCCCTGATACATCACCCATCAATAAGGAAAATGCGAGCTCTGAAACCTACGAAGTCTCCAATAAGCAGAGGCATCAGGGGTCAGCCTTGGCTTTGGCCAGTGGGACACCTGACGAAGCCAGAGCAGGAATAAGATTCTAAAGAAAGGAAATCAGTGAAAACTACTGTTGGCAAGTGGTGGAAACTCAACTAAGTTCATCTGAGATAGGAACATAATGGCTCAAAAAACTGAAAAATCCAGGGTTAAAATTTTATTTTCAAGAATGCTTGTGTTTAGGAGTTCGAATAATATTGTGCAGACTTTCTTCTCTTCTGTTCTTCTCTCCTCTTCCTTCCCCTCCCTTACCCTCTCTGCTCCTTGCTCCTCTCTTCTCTCCCCATCCCTTCTCCCATTTTCCCTTTCCTTTCCATCCCTCACTCCCCTCCCCTTCTCCCTTCTCACCCTCTCTCTGTCTCTTCCTCTCCCTTCTCTCTCTCACTATCTCTATTTCTATCTCTGTCTCTCTTTCTTGCTCTCTATTACTCTGTTTTAGCTTCATGCTCAGGCAGACATCCCCCTCACAGGACAAAATGACCATTAGCATCTCCAGAACTACACTGCCATCAGCTTGGCAAACTCAGTCCTTCCAAAATGTTCCAACAGAAGCCCCAGACTGAGTCTCATTGAACCAAGTTAAAGACCCATCTCCAAATCAATTGCTACAGCCAAGGATCAATGCCAATTGATGAGACTTGAGTTGGCCCTATCTAAACCCAAAGGAAAACTGAGCTGTTATCTGAAGAAAGCTTAAAGACAAGCCAAACCACAAGTGGCCACCACTGACAGAGAGGTAGAAACATTATGGACTAAGGTGAAACAGGAAAGTAGGAGTTAGAAAATCTGTGCTTCAGGGACAATGAGCCACGAAAAATAAACATTTAGATTCTTGGCTTCTGAAATCTCTGGACTTGGGCTAGCCTGAACACTGGTTTTGCTCCCAGCAGCAGACTGATTCTGAAAAGATCATTACAAAGCAATTGATCTAACATTTCTGGTTCTGTAACATGTTGAATCTATGACATTGCCACAGTTACCAGCTTTATTTTCCTGTCCTCACTCCCTAAGAGTATTTGGTGTTGCTCACAGCTCCTAATACTCTGTTTACACTACTGGATCTCATATTCCACCTAGCAGATTAGTTAAGAATGAGCTACTGATCAAAGGAGATAGCTCAGCATGAACCAAGAAATCCAGACACTGTAATAAACAGAGGCCAGTTCTAGGGCTCTAAAACAGGCAGGGTGAGGTGGATGTGAATATACATCTTGTTTTGTCCAACTTATGCCTGTATCTTAGAGAAATTATTGATCATGTTCCCTTTTATAATCAAGAGAGTCTTGCTTTGGATGATAAATAATTGAGTCATCCTAGCTATAAGGAAATGCAGTTTCAGGGGAGGTGGCCATGCTAGATCAAATACAAGAGGAAGAGGCCCCGACTGGTGGCACAGTGGATAAGGTGCCTGCCTGCAAACCCACAGGTTGCTGTTTGATTCCCAGCCAGGGCATATGGCCGGGTTGCAAGCCAGGTCTCCAGTCAGGTCTGTGGCTGGAAGCAGGTGAAAGGCAACCGTACATTGATGTCTCTCTCCCTCTCTACTTCTCTCCCTTCCCCTTTCTCTAAAAATAATAAATAAAATCTTAAAAAATATATAAGGGGAAGAGGACCCTGAGAGAGATGATGAGACAAAAAGATACAGATGAGGGTGAAGGGGCACCTGCACTTCTCTGCAATCGTTCAAGACTCTGCTCTTCTACCTTGAATGTCATAAGACATTTCCTTATAGCAACTTCCCTTTTTGACTTGAGCTATGTATTTTGTATAGGTAGCCTTGACTAGAACAGAAATTTCCCCACTCAGTTTACATTTTTTTCCCCCTGAATCATTACTAGTTTACTGAGAGGGGTTTTTTGTTGTTGTTTTTTTTTTTGGTGGGGGGTGTTGATTTGGTTTGATTTTTGGTTTTACTAACAATTTATATGTTGTACTCATTTCAAGTGTATGTGTGTGTGTGTGTGTATGTGTGTTAATCTACATCATTCTTTTTTTTAAAGATCTTATTTATTATTTTCAGAGAGAGGGGAAGGGAGAGAGGCAGAAATGGGGAGAGAGGCAGAAATGGGGAGAGAGGCATCAATGTATGGTTGCTTTTCACCTGCCTCCAGCTACAGACTGGCTGGAGACCTGGCTTGCAACCTGGTTATGTGCCCTGGCTGGGAATTGAACCAGCGACCTTTGGGTTTGCAGGCCAGCACCTTATTCATTGTCCCACCAGCCAGGGCTACATCATTCTTCGTTCTAGAGGTACATTTGCCCATTTGAAATTGGGCTCATTTCTATAGTTGTGTTTTAAAACTATGACCATGAAGACCCTTCCATATTTATATTGCACAGGATCAAAACTGAATTCCACAAAGCCACCTCATCACTTGAAGGTCACCAGACTTGTAGAAAGACAAATGGTACCTCAGTTCACTAACTGAGGTCAGAAACCTTCTGGAGCATTTAACATATATTCACAGAGGGGCTAATTTATTTATGTGGCAGCATAAGCCATTATCCAATTAGTTCTCACGGCTTCCAAGGCCTCAGCATGCCTCCTAGCAAACAAAGTAGCGCAGGTGAATGAACACTGAGCAGGTGGCACATTTCCAGTCTGATTAGGTTTACAGAGTTTTTAAAATGATGTTTAACAACTTAAATTGACATTTTTATGGCTGTCTATACCCGGTTCCCTACATTCCCAAAACGTACCCTAACTTTGGGTAAGGATTAATATAACCTGACGTAAAATTTAAAAAATTGAAATAGCAGCCTGTAGCTTGCTGGAGTACATAATGACTGGGCACTTCATTTTGCCAACTGAAAATTTAGCCTAATAGGTAGACGTAGAAATCTCTCTGACTTTCTCTTTATATGTTAACTGAAAACAAGTAAGACAAAATTACCCATAAATTCAGTTGAGAAATTTTGTACCTGGTGCAAGGCAAAAGACAGACAGTACTTTATACCTGGCAGACTTGAGATTACAAATCACATTAAAAAAATCAATTCCAATGACAAGAAGCATCATTTTGTTTTGCACTACATTTTTAAGATCTAGCTCTCTTTCCACTCAAATACGGATTTAACAAGAATAACTACATAGTTATGCTGCCTTACAAAGAACTAATCTTGTCTTAATTTTTAAGAAATCAAAATGTACCTACTGTAGTTTGTTCAATGACATGAATACTATAATTGTCTAAGAACATGGGTGTGGATGCGTCATCTTAGCTCAATCTCTTTGTTCTTCTCTTGTTTTCTCTTCACATTTATATAGCTGGTTTACTAGGTGCAAAATGACTGAGCAGAAATTAAATCCAGCCCCCAGGCATTTTAAAATCTGACCATCATGTGTCTTAGAAACCAGAAACAAATCATGGGAAATGTGAATTTCTGGCTAAAATTGTGCAGCATTATATCCCTGGGTCTGAATTTTTCTGTGGCAATCATCAGCATGACGGAAGTGGCTGATGCTACCTTTTGAATGAATTCAAGATCTCCAGTTCCCCATAGCTGTCATCTTTTTTTTATTCGTAATCAGCTCACTTCATGCATTTTCATGACCTGCCTGGACACTGTAGGCATTTGAGTCTGTGCCCCCGTATCCCCAAGGATCAATTACAAAACTTAGTGGGCAGCAAGTCTGCAACGTAAAATATCAATTACTTCCCTTCTATTTACAATCACCATGAAATCAGAAAAAGCTAAATGATAGTCAAACACACTTCATCATGCTATCTTTTAAATCAAATGTTTCATTTTCAGCTTATGAGAGTAGTTGTGGAGTTTCATGGCAACCTTTATTGGCCTATTTTGTGCTGACACTCATCAGGACAGGTTCCAAGTCTAGAGCTGTTAGATAAAATCCTATGAATTAGTCACTGTCATTCCCAAACAACTTCTTTCCATATGGATAAGGTACTGCTGACTGACCTACAGTGTGATTTCAGCTGTGAAGGTGAATTTTTATTAGATCACCCATGAACCCTAACCTTCCCCTATAATTGTAGATGATCTAGAAGATTCAGAAGTGTGACAGCTACAGGTGAAGACCAGTTCCAATCAGGAATCATGCCCATAGCACTGCACTGCATCATCATCACTCCCTAAAACACTGGCCCAAGTATCTACTTCTATTACAAGCAACCAACTCTATAGCAATAGCTGGATGAATGCTTCTGAGTTAACATCCACCTGCACTATCCTCTTATGGAATGGATAACACAGATCTAAAATCAGGTCAATTAAATCCAGGGATATTGGTTATCAAAATGTTTTCATAACTCCAACCCACAATTCTTTTATATGTATGGCCTACCTGACGCTTTTACTGCACCCAGCTCTAGGATGAATGTTGAGTTTAGAACCCTGATACTCTGGTATCAGGATACTCCAAATCTTATTAGGAACCCACTTGAAAATGTTTCTTCAGATCTAAATGCCAAGAGAAGCTTTGCTTGACATATTCTGCTTACTTGCCACTGTTCCCTCGTGGACACTGAGAAATTTGGAAATCAATCGTGTTTCCTCTTTTGCTTGGGTGCCAAGATCCTCAGAGCCAACATGATGGGTTGGGAGTAATATCTGTGGGTCTTATAATGTGCAGATTTGTGTTTTAATTTCCTCTTGGCCTCAGTCCTCTGTGCTTTCTATATTTCCCCTGAACTTGTATAACTGTGTGTGGAAACTCAAATTCTCGGTGGAAAATGTTGGCAGATGCATGCATGGATGAACGATAGATAAAAAGATTGATCTGTTAATTCTGTCATGACTATAGGAAGATTTGACAAACACTGGTTCACTCATTCTGCAATTTTCTGCCTCACTTTCTACACAATAACCAACCCTGCTCTGAACAGCGAATACAAGAACTTTGGAAGCAACAGTGTTGGTCCCATATGCTGAAAGCAGATGGGAGCTGCACTGTCTTCACAGTAGCAGCTGCCCAGGAACCAAAGTGAAGAGGAGGAGGCTGGGGACAGAGCATGAGGGGAGAGAAACACAAGAGAGCAATCAGGAGCAGAGAAGAGAGATGCTTCCTGCTACCAGTCTCAGCCACAGTTAAAAAGCAAGCACACATTAATGAGCTGCTCCATTTGATACTATTTTCACATTTGTGGTCTCACTAAATTCAATCCCCACTGCCACTGTACACATGAACAAGAGATACAGACACACTTTCCTCCGAGTCAAATAACAAGGCCAGTGTTCACTCCAATACCAGTATCTACACATCAGAAAGTGGGAAATTCTAAAATATAGGAAATCTTTGAGTGGCATGCTCTACTTTGGAAAATGCTATCTGTATACTAATCAAGGGTGTCTGGGAAGAAAAGGAGGAAAGATAAAATTAACATCTAGCATATCAATGTAACATAAGTTAACAGAGAAATGACTTAGCTGAAGCCAGAAAGACTGGCTAGACAGGGAAATGTTTTCCATTCCAAACATTACAAAATCATGACAGAAATGGGTTCTCTGGGTATAACTGAAGAATTTTCTTCTTTGGAGAAATTTTTTAAGATTAGTTATCTATTATTCTACATTGGCAAAATTAGCCTAATCATTAAAAATTATTCTAGCTGATCATTTACTCCTCTTATAAACCAAGTAACTGTCTATTTTACAGTGTATGATTCATCACAGTTAAACAACAAGAACAACAAGTTTACAGTGATGTCAACATCATAGTAGCTGAATAAGACATGGCTCATTTGTGCCCCACCCACAACAATAATAATTTGGTATCCATCCATGTAGAAAAGTGCCTTTGTGGGAGCTGTGAGACTCAGCATCATTTTCAAGTGACCCAGGGGGGTAATAGACATACTGATCTTGGGCTGAGCTGTAGACCCTGCAGTGGCCCATGATCCAGCTTCAGTCCCTCTTAGCCATGGTCCACGACCCCTGGAAAACACTGTCTTGGAAATCACCCATGGAGGAGAAAGACCTTGTGAAAGTCCAGGTTTCTAGCACAGAAATGGCAGCACATGGTTGGAGCAAAAAAGGTACAGATTTGGATGCATCAGAGAGAATAATAAGAACAGTTTGACTTGAGCTGCATTACTTCTTTCCCCAGCCAACACAGCTCAGGTATAAGGGAGCTTTTTCTCAGCCTTTGATTTCTAGCACGAAAAAAGTGAAGCATGTAAGTGAACACCTGGCTTCCCCAGCTATACAGGACACTGCCAAAGAGGCTCATTTCTCTTTCACCACATCCAGAGTACTGAATCATGAGCAGCAGGACTCAGGAGGTGGGAACAGATTGGGAGAGCAGCAGGTGGGACTCCTGGAGTGCATTAAAGAAACACAGATGTTACTAACTTCATCATGGACTCCATCAAGAAGTCTCTCCATAAGCCTCTGGTATACCTTTGTCCTCAGATCTCCCCAGAAAGCCCATGGACATCACCAGTGCTCCATGCACCTCTTCCACATACATCTCCATCCTATGGCCAGCTCTCCGTGCAAGTTTCTGAAGGTGGCAGTGACAACAAGCAGCTAGTGAGGATGTATAGAAAGCTGGGCCCAAATTTGTGGGCCAGGGGAAAAATCACAAAGTTAAGTTTTAGCACCACCTTTAGGAGAACAAAGGGAGACTGTAAGCACTGGGCCTGATGTCTGGCAGGATTTAAAAAAAAAAAAAAAGGGGGGGGGCGCGGGGTGGGGGGTGTGTGGCATTTAAGCTTAACAATTCTGCCACAAGAGGGGGCAAGAAACACGGTCGGGTGCATCCATCCACAGAAGGTCTAAGACAGCCTCATTAGCAGGGCTGATTTGTAAAGAATATTGGAAGTGATGCTACTTCAAATGAGAAGACAGTAACACATAATGTCCAGGGACATGAAAAACACGAAAATATAACATCACCAAAGAATTACAATAATCTTCTAGTAATCAATCACAAAGACATGGAGGCCTGTTATTTACCCAGTATATAATTCAAAATAGCTGTTTTAAGGAAACTTCATGAGGCATAAGAAAACACAGACAATTTAACAAAATCAGGAAAACAATACATGAACAAAATGAGAGACTATCAGAGATGGAAATCATAAAAAAGAATCACACAGAAAGTCTGGAGCTGAAGAAAACAATGAATGAAATGAAAAAAAAAATGCAACGGAGAATATAAACAGAATGGATTAAGCAGAAGAAAGAATCTGTGAGTTAGAAAACAAAGGGAAATGAATAAAAAAGAATAAGCATGAATTGTGGGATTCCATAAAAAGAAACAATTTGCAAATTATTGGATTTTTAGTAGGAAAGAGAGGGAGTGGCAGAAAGCTTAGTTAAATAAAAAATCAGTAAGAACTTCCCAAATGTGGAGAGAAATCTGAATATCAAGTTCATGGGTCACCAAACAATCTCAAAGAAATTCTGTCCAAGACATATTGTTAAAAAATCAAATACGAGAATTTTAAAAGAAGAGAAAAGAAGCTTGTAATTTGCAAGAAAACCCTGATTAGAGCATCAGCAGATTTCTCAGCAGAAACATTACAGGCCAGAAGAGAATGTGGCAATATATATTCAGTGGGTTGATAGCAAAAAAAAAAAAAAAAAAAAAAAAAAAAAGTGCTACCAACCAACAGTCAGCTCTCTGGCAAAGCTGTCCTTTAGAAATGAAGACAAGATAAAGACTTCCCCAGACAAACAAAAGCTGAGGGAGTTTATTACCAGTAAACATGCCTCTCAAGAAATGCTGAAAGGAATTCATCAGGATGAAATGAAAGGATGCTAATTAGTAACATAGAACATACAAATATACAACACACTGATAAAGATAAGTACATGTCAAATTCATAATATTTTCATACTGCAATATGTTGGTGTGTTAACCACTTAACTCTAATATAAGGGTTAAAGGACAAGAATATTAAAATGAACTATACTTATAATCATTGTTAATAAATATGCAGTATAAAAAGAGAAAATTAAGATATCAGACTAAAACTAGTGTAGAAGAGGAAAAAAGTGAAGTTTTTGTGTGATTGAAATTAAGTTTTTATCAGTGTAAAACAGAATGTTATATATTTATAAGCTGTTTTGTGTAAGCCTCATGGTAACCACAAAGCATAAGTCTACAGTATATTCACAAAATAAAAAGAAGACCAAAGGTCGCAGGTTCGATTCCCCAGCCAGGGCACATAACCAGGTTGCAAACCAGGTCCCAGTCAGGCTGTGGCTGGAGGCAGGTGAAATGCAACCATACATTGAAAATAAATAAATAAATAATAAAATAAAAAATAAAAAGAAGATAATCAAAGTATTTCACTATGGAATATCATCAATTCACAAAGGAGAATATCAAGTGCAGAAGAAAGGAACAATGGAACTACAAAACAACCATACAACAATAAGATGGCATCAGTAAGCTCTTGACTACCAATAATTACTATAAATGTAAATGGGATAAATTCTCCAACCAAAAGGCATAGAGTGGCTGTATGAATAACAAAAACAACACCCAACTACATGGTTCTTATAAGAGACTTCCTTCAGCTTCAAGGACACACATAGGATCAAAGTAGTGAGGCAGATATTCAACTGGAAACCAAAAGAGAGCAGGAGTAGCTATATTTCTACAAGAAAATATAGGCTTTAAGTCAAAAACTGCAGAAACAGACAAAGAAGGTCAATATATGCACTTAACATTGAAACATCTAAATATATTAAACAAGTAATTGGAAATCTGCAGGGAGAAGTAGACAACAACATAATAATAGTGGACTTCAATATTCCACCATCAACAATGAACAGGTCAGCCATCAATCAATAAGAAAATGTGGGACTTGAACTATACATTAAAACGGTGATTTTCAATCTTTTATATCTCATGGCATACATAAGGTAATTACTAAAATTCTGCATCACACCAAAAAATACACTTTTGCTAATATGACAAAAAATAGGTATATTTTTGATTCATTCACACCGCATAGTTAATATTGTGTTGGCTGTGGTCATGCTTTTATTTGACAATCTAAGGGCAAATCAGTCAGCATCCCTGACCAAATGCTCAGGTATTACATGTTTAAAACTTGTTTTTCAAGAAGATAAGCTTTATTTGGGAACTATTGGAGGAAGAGGGGGAGGGGCTAGGAATGGTGGGTATATTGGGGGAGAGATTTCTTAACTTGCTTTCTCACTTAGTGTATGTTACCTGGAGGTTAGGATGAGTGAGAACAGCTATAGACGTGAGAGGAGAGGAAAAGGGAAGGTCATGGAATGGATCTTTTCCCTAGGGAAGGAAACCAGTTCCAAGATAAGGGGACTGGAGCAGGGAGAGAAGGCACCCTTCATACACTTATACTCAACTCAGATCACTGTTGGATGCCAGCTTCCCCATCTCCTCTGCCCTATCCCAGCTCCTGGCCCAGGTGCCTACCCTGCTAACTCCCTCAGCTTCCTCTGGAGAGGAGGGGGATGAAGATGTGGAAAACAGTGCTCTCCTCTGCTTCAGGATCCCTTGCCTGGGAGAAGTGCTCACTCAGCCTGCCCTGAAGTCCCAGCCAGTCAGATCAGAATGCCAGCGTGCAGGCAGGGGAGCAATTGTGCTCATCACTGTTTCTCCTGATACTCTGTCCCTCCCCAGCTCCTCACAAGAGGTTGCAACTCTTGGGTCATGTACCTCACCTTCATTCTTGTTTCCCCAGTCTGGCCATCCTGCCAGCTAAGCAGAACATTATGGTACCTCGTGTGAGTCAGTGTGGCACAGCTACCAGTGTCCACAGCCAAGCGAGGCCACTGGGGCCACCTGGAAGGTACCCCTGATGCTGCACCCAGAGAACCAAGGGAGCACTTCACGTAGAACATAGCCCCTACCGGCTTGGCCAGCACATGCCCTACTCATGTGTAACAGGGATAGGTTGCTGCTTGGACAGCTCCCTCAGTGTGCCTACATGGATCACAGGTCCAGTTCATAGCCAACTGGCGCAACCTTGGCATTGGGGCAAAGTTTGTGAGTCTCCCCTCGCCACCTTTTGAGGACACTGTCTAGTGTTAGATCAAAGCAGATGAACACAGCATCTGAATCAGGATAGGCCAGAGGCAGGGCATTATCGTAGTAAGAGAAGCCTGAAGAGCTGCATACATTGAGCTCAACGCAGTGCTCAGTTATCTGAAAGCTCACAGTGCAATTCTCAAACACGGTGGGCAAACACCTGTAGCAGCGCTGTCTTGCCTCACCCTATGGCCCCCAACACCATGATCTTGCAGCTGCCACTCTTCCCTTTCATGGTCCCAACTATGCAGTGGCAGGGTGTGTCCCATGCAACACACCCTCCATGGACATGCTGCTACCTCCCCTACCACAGCAGCTGCAGCCCCAGGCTGGGCTGCTGACATGGGCCCTCCTGGTGAAAGGCAAAGCCTCGACTTTGGGCCAAGGAGCCCCTTCTGCTCCACACCTAGGCTCTTAAAAATGCTTGCAGTAGACCAGGCAAAAGTCTCTGGTGTAAAAGTATATAGTATAGAGGCAAAGCTCAGACTCAAGCTAGCTTATCTGGTTTTCAATTCTGGCTCTACCATTTTCTACTTGTGTGACCTTGGAGTGGTCACTTAACCACTCTTTGTCTCTATTTTGCCCTTTGTAAAATGAAAATGATAAAATCTATCATTTTTCTTAGGGTCATTGAATAAATAAGTATACAAATGCAGGGGTGAGCAAAAGAGGTTTACAGTTGTGAGTATGTGAAACATAGAATTAATAAAGTGATTGTAAGAATCATAACCTGAAAGTCTTTTTCTGTAGGGACAACTGTAAACTTGCTTTTGCCCAACCCTGTATATAAAATATGGTAAGAACTCAGTGTTTGCTCAGGTTGGAAACAATTTTATTTTGTTAAAGGAAAATGAGTAGACGTAGGTGTGAATTACATCTAAGCAGTCCCTAGGGCTCTCCCCCACTGGGGATCTGTTGCTTTCACAACTACAGAAGGTTAGGATGCCCCTTTCTGGGTGTTGCTTTGAAGCGCTAAGCATTGAAATTCATACCAGCACTATGGAAGGGAGGCAGGAAAGCCAGCTTTTCTTGGAAGGCTGTGTGTCTCAGAACAACCCTAGCCAAGGGCACCAGAGAGCTGGCGATGTATCAGCTCCTTATTAAAAAGCATCTATTTGATCACTAGTGGTATGCTCTGCACAGAACAGGGTTGTGGGGGGAATTCCAATCAAAATTATAGATCAGACTCCACCCTTAAGGAATATGGGACTGACTATGCAGACACACCAACACCTACAAAGCACCATATTGTTACATATAAAATGATGTAGAAGCATTTGCACTCAAAATCCACAGAGACAGAGTCATGTGCATTCACTCCATCAGGGAAGCCTGGGCTTACGGGAGGTGGGCCCGAGGTAGGAGGAATTTGGACAGAGAGGAAGGAGGAGGATAATGGCTTGGAGCAAAGCCCCCAGCAGAGAAATTTTGGAGCCTCTGTGTAGGCCAGGAAGTGGCCTGGTTTTCCAGTGTAAGGGGCAGAGATAAATTAAAGCTGAACAGAAAGGCCACTTGGTGACGTGATGTTAAATGTGAACTTGGATTTGTCATCTCATGCTACAGGTAGTCTGTGGATCTTTTTGTGGAAGGTCTGATGACAAGTTTAGCATTTTCTTTGCTTTGGTCCTGCCATGGACATCATAGTTGACTTTTTCATCAGTTCTATCAAAATTCATTAGGTTGCAACCTGTATGAGGGAAGGAAGTCTGTTTCTGGCCTACTCTGCATCGTCTAGGAAACGGTCTGAAGCATTGTAGGAGCCCGTCTCTACTGCAATGAGTTAAGTAAAACATCTCCCATTTAGTGATTAAATGTTAATATAAGTAAAGTGCTTAGAAAAGTGCTTAGCACAAAAGAAGCTCTACAAAGAGCTCTTCCTTCTCCTCCTGCATCTCCACCTCCTGTCTAAAAATGCCGTTTCAGACAGAGTGTGCATTACAGCTCAGTGAGTTCTGTCCATTGAGCCATGGTGGCTGAGTATCACCATGCAGGCTGTGTGCTGCAAAAACCATTTACATGGACTACGAAGAGAATGGTGTTATCTGGGATTTAGCACAGCAGCCCTGCACATGCAAGCTTTCTGTGGCTTACCCAACTTGAAAGTTCCTTTCATACTTCAGAATTCTAGAATAACCTCAAAAAATCTTCCTGCTGTCAGAGCAGAAGGCAACTCAAAGAGCAGAGAGAGCAGAAGGAAACTGTAACAGTGCAAAAATGAGACAAGGACAACAATTTCCTAAGTAACTGGCAGCTGCAGCAGGTGTTTATAAGTGTATTGGAAGAATAGGGTCCTCCTAAAGGGTTTGCAAAAAGGAAGAATGGGAAGATCACTACTTTAAAAGCTTTAAATTGAGTAATTTCAGTCAAATCACAGGGAAAGGTCGTAAGTGATATAAAATACTTGATTCAAGAGCATGAGAAATCAACTTGGCATGAACAGCACAGGATGAGAGCAACATGGGACACAACAGGATCCATGGGTAATGTACATAGGTTCAGAAAGATGTCAGGAAACAAACTGAAAAGGATCACTACTGTTGCCACTTCTTTCTGGGGGTCAGATCAGCTGAATATCACTATTGTTACAGTTTCAGATGTGTGCAGTTTCTACATTACATAAAAGGAAACCATTTAGAAAGCTGTACACCATTAAAATTATATGGAGGCTCCAGTTAGGCACAATGAGTTGCAGTGTTATCTTCTGTTTTTACGACTTGCATTAAAGAAATTCCATAACTTAGGATAGGAATACAGCCTAGATGGTCCCCAGGCAACATGCCCAGTTAAGATTCTAGCTGGAGACCAGATTGGGCAGAACAAGTAATCTTACAAATAGATATGGGTAAGATTGGTTTTTAAGTGGAAGTTAAGTAATGCAAATACAGAAATGTGTCAATTACCATACATCGTACCTTGCTTGCAAATACCCTGAACATTTCAAAATCCCAGAAGCAGCACTGCCAACATCATGATGACAAACCTCCCTGCTGTGCCTCTCTTGCAGCTATGATCACGGTGTATGTGACAGTTGCTGGGGCCCACAGCCACTGCCCTGCTAGACTCCCTGCTCCTGAGGAGTGCAGCCGGGCCTGGTTCATTTGTGGACCTCCCGTACTGACAAGCCCAGTACTGGGCCCATCGTAGACACTGCGTTGCATGCTGGGCTACCCACATCACATCCATTGTCTCATTTAACCCACCTGCAGTCCTCAGTGGCATGTACTGAAATTACTGCCATTTCCCAATGCGGAAACTGAACTTTAGAAGTAACTGCTGTTAAGTTACACAGCTGACTGGTGACAGCACCAGCATTTACACCGGAAAAAAAACCTCATGGTTTTAACTACCACATAACCTTGCCTCTAGATTAGGGGTTGGCAAACTATTTTTGCATAGTCTACAAGCTAAGAACAGTTTTTACATGTTCACATAGTGTTAAAATCAAAGCAAGAATATTTTACAACAAATGAAATTTATATGACATTCTAATTTCAGCATCCAAAAATTAAGTTTTATTGGTGTACAGCCACACGCATGCTGTTACATGTTGTCTCTGCCTGCTTCCATGCTATAGTGGCAGAGTTAAGTAGTTCAGACGAAGGCTGTATGGCTCATAAAACCTAAAATATTTACTAGCTGCCCTTTAAGAGAAACACTTATTCACCCCATCTCCAGATACACAGCTGGACAGAAGACACTCTTCTCTGCCCAACTGTGCAGGCAGCCTGGCACACAGGGTCAGAGAAATCATTGCATGATGAGCATCAGGTCAGCTGGAAAGCTCCTCCATCAGGAGGCCCTGGCCACAGCCTGTGAGGTGGTACAGGGAACTTGGCTCAGGTCCATTTGCTGGCGGAGGAGGTATAGCTGAAGGTCAATGAGGATGCGCAATAAACCACTGATTGATTTGGCCACCTTATAAGTAGTAATAAGGATCTTGTGGATGACTGAGCTCTGCAGATGATATGAAAATCCCATTAAGCCTTGAGTGTGCAACCTCCTCTCCTGCTGAGCTCTCTGTGGAGATGCCAACAAGTTGCAGAATTGACAGATTTAAGTATCACCGCCCTGTGCTTGGGGTGCTAATTGAACAGTGACATAGCCAAGAGGCACATAGCAGAAACGGAGGGGGTGAGCCAGATGCCTGCACAATCCCATATGTGCAGGCTGAGAAGGGCCTGGTTGAGCTTTCTCTTAGCAAAGTCAAAAGAACCCTGGGAAGCAGCCAGAGGGAGCTCTAAAGGCAAGAAACCAGCCTGGGTGGGCTCAAAATGGGGGGGAGGAGATGGTCACTATTTGCCCTTGTTTCATGGGCCTCCTGCCAGATGGTCAAAGCAAAGGACACCAGTGCCCAAGTAGAAGCTGGGGCAACGTGGTCATCACATCAGTTCTTACTAGACAGTCCATACAGGTTGTCACTAACTATAACCTGGGACTCCACAGCCATGTCCTGCAAGATGGCTACCCTGAAAATGTGTAGCATCAGAAAGGCAGAGGTGGCAGAAACTACATCCTTGAAAAATAGTGATAAAATAAGTAGATCGTAGGCCTTGGGGTCGGAATCCCCCAGCTTGGGTTTTGTCTCTGACACCACTACTCTCTGCAGGATCCTTATCAGGTCACTGAATTTTTCAGATCCCTGGTAAACTCCTTTGCAAAATAAGTTAAAGAGTTAATCTATGGGTTATGTATCCTGAATAATGCAAAATTAGGTTTGCATGTAACAAAAAAATAACCCAAACAACAGTGACTCAAATAAGAATCGTTTACTTTCTTTCACATAAAACAAGTCCTGAACTAGGGAGATCAGGGTTGGCACTGCAACCCCATAGTCATAGGGACACAGGAACTATGTATCACTCTCCTCTGATGTGCTTAGAGCACATTTGGCATTCCCAGGGAACCCTGTAGTTACAAAGAGACTGCAGCAGCCTGGCAATTATTCCTTTACTCCAAGTAGCATGAAGCTGAAAGGAGCAATGGATAAATGGCATATTTATTATCTTAATCAGAATCTATTAAGAAGATTTCCCAGAAATCCTATACAACAACTTTCGCTGTCTTCTTTATTTGCAAAACTGCCTGGGAGGTGCCTATTTTAGTTAGCTACAATTATTGCCACCCCTAGTAATGTAGGACTTCTGATAATGTGGAAAAAGGAAAGAATAGAAAGAGGAAGCAATTAGCAGTCTTGGACCCAAATGCTTACCACAAGGGCTGATGATGACCTATGTACATGAAAGGATATTGTAAAACTGCAGAAAGTCATGCAAATAAAACCTACACTCTGCCTTCCCATACAAGGTCCTTCAAGACTGGGCTCCATTGTGCCTGATAAGCTACACCTCCTCCCACTCCCCACTTGCTTGAACTTTGTGCTTACCACAGTGAACTGGTGGCAGGTCTTTGCATGGTCTGTCACTGTGCCCTGGATCTAGTCTTTGTCACTCCTCTTGGCTCAACCCAGGTATCTTCTTCTGAAAGCCTCTTTAGAACTCCAGGTTGAGCTAAGTGTCCCTTGGCTATGTTTCCACAGCGTCCCATTGACATTACCTCTCATCTTCTCCTTACTGCCTTGAAATAATCAGTCTATGTCTTTATCTTTCCCTATAGACCTGTTCTGTGCAAGACAACAGCTATTAGCCACACAAAGCAATGAAGTTGCTGGCACGTAGCTAGTTCACATTTAGATGTTTCAAAAACTGCACAAAAAACGAATGGAAAATATCTTTAAAAATTTCCTATACTTGTTTCATGTTTAAATGATAACATTTTTTACTTATTGAGTTAAACTATACTATTAAAATTAATTTAATCTCTTTATTTTGGCTTTATAAGAAAGGGTTCATTATTCAACTTAAAATTCCAAATGTGGAAAGAGTTCTGGAGATGGGTGTTAGGGATGGTTGCACAACAATAGGAATGGATTTAAAATGATCAAACTGTATATTTTAAAAATGGTTAGGATGGTAAGTTTTATGTTATGTGTGCTTTTAATTAAGAAATAGAAAAAGATATGTATTTTTAAACTACCATATTGTGGGCTGCTTTGCAGCTCACATTGTACTTCTGTTGTGGGGTCCTGCTCTACAGCAGCAACTTTGAACCACTGTGCTGCAAGGATTTGTAAAACATGCAACACCTGGCTATTTAGTCAGGGGCACTGATCTCCTTCCCTTAGACTGTCCAATAAAAATATGACAACAACCAGCACAACAATAGTTTCCTGGTGTGATTGAATTAAAATTATACCGGTTTTTGTCAGATTGGCAAAAAATACGTATTTTGGTGTCAAGAATTTTAGTAATTAGTTTGTGTGTGCCATGAGATTTAAAAAAGAGAGCAAGAGTTGAAAATTATTGCCCTAGAGTATAAGCTCCTGCAAGGAGGCAACTACATCTCATTGATTTTTGTGTCTCCAGCCCGCAGTGCCATTTGCTAAGTATTGATTAGATAAATTCATGCAGAGAAAAAAATCTTTGATCACAATGTGGCAAAAGCAGGTGACAGGGAAAGGTGATAGCGGTCAAGGATGAAGGCCCCGCAGAACCAAAATGTACCCAGTCAGGGGCATTGAGAAATTCTTGGATGAAACAATGTGGCCCCAGTTGTGCAGTAGCTGGAGCACAGCCCTACAGAACCTGGTTCAAATCCTAGTAGGGCTATTAACCAACCCAAGAATGGTCTTGACAAATGACATTCACCCTGAGCCTCAGTTTCTTCACCTGTAAACCAACAATGATTATAGCACTGACCTCATCAAGTTGCAAGGAGAAATAAAGGAGATTCTCTGGGCACAGTCCCTGAAGCATAATGAACCATCAATAAAGGTTAGTTTTAAAATTAGCCTTTATGAACCTGTCATGAAGGAAAAGCAATCTTTAAAAAGTTGCCCAAAGCCTACCTGCATTAAGTCATTTTCCTGCTGAATATTAGGGCACTTTTTAATCTTAGATGACAAAAATAACTTGAGCTGGCAGATGGCATAGCGTTGTCATCTACTTTGTTGCCTAGAATTGAATGATTTTACATGAATATGATCACACTCTTTCCTTCTTTGGAAAAGCACTTGACTGTAAGGTCTGCTGTGTGCTCTATGGCACCAAAGAGGCCCTGCACACAGGTGTGAGGCACAACATGCCATACAGACGGGCCATGCTGTGGAATCAGATGGAACAGCAGGCTATGCTTCCTAACACCCCATCACCAAGTCTTGGTAGCTTAGAACAACAGCGCTTCTACATGTTCACTATGGTTCAGAGCAGGGCTTTGTTTCATGTTATCCTCACCAAAGAACCCTGGCTTGAAAGTGACCAGGATTGTGGCTTTAAGAAAACAGGAACATGGTGAGTCTCACATTGGCTTATAAAGACTTCCGGCTGAAATGATACATCATTCTCACTCACATTCACTGCCTAGAGTAAGTCTTATGTCCACAGCCAACTTCAAAAGAGTACAGAAGTGGAATCCTATCAATGGCTGGAAGGAAATGCAGGAAAAATATCTGTGAGTGGCTCTCAAGACAGTCACTGCCAGAGTAGATGGTATCCCAATGGCAAAGATATGATACCACCCAATGTCCCAAGATGAAATTTTGGGAGGCTAACAAAATCTCCCTCAATTTCACCTCTATAGAAAGAAATGACCTGGCTGGTGGCACACTGGATAAGGCACCAGTCTGCGAAGGTCGCTGGTTCAATTCTCCAGCCAGGGCACATAACCAGGTTGCAAGCCAGGTCTCCAGCCAGGTCTGTGGCTGGAGGCAGGTGAAAGACAACCATACATTGATGTTTCTCTCCCTCTCCACCTCTCTCCCCTCTTCTCTCTCTGGAAATAATAAATAAATATCTTTTCAAAAAAGGAAATGAAATACAAATAAAAATGACTTATTGCTTCTTTTAGAACTAAATTAGTAAAACCTACATTATCCAATATTGTTAAGGTTTCGGTGAAATGATATACTCACTGTTAGAGCCATCAGAAATCAAACCATGTTTTTTAAAACAGATATTAGTTTAGGCATACAACATCGTAATTCAACATTTATAAACCTTATGAAATTATCTCCATGATAAAATTGAGTACCCATCTGGCACTATACCAAGGCCTGTCCAGAAAAAGTTCAGCTATTGTTAATATAACGAAAACAGTTTGCATGATGTTGATGTAACCTGGCAGCCAAGGATGGACTGCAATGCACATGCGTGAACCATGACACCTTCACTGCACTAGTCAGTGGGGGCTACAGACAAATTTGAATGAATGTGTGTACTGCGTGGCTGTCACATTCAAAATGACTGAGTGAGCTACGAATCTGCATCAAATTTTGCATTAAGCTTGAACATTTCTCCGCAGAAACTATTTGGGTGACTCAGAAGGCCTTCAGGGATGATGCAATGAATTTACCACAAATAACAAGCAGAAGAGCTGAGTGAATGTGTATGAACTGCAATCAACAAAGATCAGTGACAGACAGTGTGAGAACCAGAAGTTGATCTGGGGATTCCCAAAACTGCTGTCTCCAAGATTTTGACCCAGGATCTTGGCATGAGATGTGTTATGGCAAAAAATTCATTCTATGGTTTCTGCTACCAGAGCAGAAGGAACATTGTGCTGCAGTTGCTAATGACTTAATTCAAACCTCTATCAGTGAACCAGATTTCCTCAAGAAGGTTATAACTTCTAAGGGGAGTGAGGCATCATGGTTCTATGTACATGTTTTCTTTATCTTGTTTCTTCTTCAGTAAGTGTCAATTTTCCATATTACACAGGTGGATACTTTCTGGACAAACCTCATACACAGTTATTATATTTAAAAGATAGTGTCTCCATGAGAAGAGATTTTAAAATAGTGCAAGCTCCTGGTAGGTGCTCAGATACATTCATTGTATAAATAAATTTTAAAAGATGAATGAAGAAAAGATAAACAGCAATAAATGAATGTTGAATTAAGAACAGAAACATGAAGAGGTCATCTCTCTAAAGAACCCTGACTAGATGTTAATCAGTAACAAGGGTAATAGTTTTCAGGCTCAGACAGAAGTCTCCTAGAATCATTTCTTTGTATGCAAGTCAGTTCTAGCGACCACAGAAACTCTTGTTTCTTCCTTGATGTCACCACTATATAATAGTGTCTTCTGATTTCATTTCCTTCTCTCTCTCCACCACCCCTCCTTGAGTTTTACCCTTCTCATCCCCAAGGCTGGTTCAGGACAGGGTCTGATAATAAGCAGGGACACCTGCTTATTAGAAAGAGCAGGTTATTTTTCTTCAACCTCAAGGAATACAAGTTAAGGGTGATCTTACTCTCACCATGATGTTTCCTGTTCTCTCAATGACCTACTTTAAACTCAGATCATTTCATGAAATTCCCATGTAACTTACCAAAAGCATCACAGACATTTATAATTCTTTAGCAAAGGGCAGCACATTGTCTTATTTTCTAACAGAATTGGTATATCATGAAAACTTTCTATCTTAAGGAAGATTTTAGTTTGTGTTTTTCCCTAGTGTGGTGAAAGTGTTGTGTGGTCTTGTGTGGCTGTTGCATGTCCCATGAGCACACACATTTGTCCTTGCCCTTGAGCCATGGTCTAAAAAGGGTTAATCACTTTCTGGACCCCGCACAGGGAAAGAGGGTGACCAAGATATTAGAAGAACTTTAGGTATTGCTGGGCAAACATGGTTTCAGTTCCTCAGTCTGGGGACTCCTGCAGGCTCCCCTCCCCTCTGCCCTCACACACACATTCATGCGGTGGGCAGCATCACGCACAAACTGCAGGCACCATTCTTGTATCTGTGGGTTGTGTTACTACTTGCTGCTGAATATGGATGTTATACTCTATAACACTACTTGTTTCTAAAGAGGTTGAATGTTGCACTTCAGTTATACTGTGAAATTTGAAAACTGGTCTGAACATATATCTCTTCTAAGTGACTCCAGTAGGGTGGTTTCTGAATTTCATGCTATTAGAAGCAGATTTTAACTCAATTTTGATGAAAAATTGCCACTAACTATACATCTCAGTATATCTGGCAGTTTTTTGACTGGGTAAAGCAAAATTTATCTCATCAATAAATTCTTTAAAGGAGTTTCCTTCCCCAAGATGGGTTTACTATAGCACATTGCCTCTTCCTATACTGTCCATGACTCCGTAAGGAGTCTATGACTAAAGTATCCTAAAATGACACCTAAGTAGTTTGGGGACACCACTACCTTACCTGGGAACCACAGGGAGCCTTCTCTTACAAAGAGAAGGTAGGAAGACTGATGGAAGGAGGCTCTTGCCTGGTTAATACAGTGGTCAAAAAATAGAAAATCAATGAAAGGAAATATTATATACTTAGCACCCAGCACAGTGCCTTAATAGTTGATGCTTTTGAACACCAAATAAACATTTTTAACTCAATGATAGATGGTACAAATAATGCCTCACATTGTAAAACTTTTCATTGAATAGTATGTATAAACATCTAGAAGTGCTTTTCAAAATTAAGCACAGATTTTTTTTAAACAAAAAATATCGTCACAAATCATCATTTTGGTTGTTTTCAGTATTTTGCTGTTACAAACAATGAGTCAGTGTTAATATTTTATTGAATTTCATTCCTCCTATTTATGAGGATGTTTGTAAGTTAAGTTCCTGGAAATGAGATCAAATAATGGGCTCATTTTAATTTTTAAATGTATCACCAAATTGCCCTCTATAGGCTATTACACTGCAGGATATATAATAATGCCTACCTGTTTCTCATAGTGTCATGAACATAGTGCATTAACAACTTTTATGAATACATTTAAATATTTTTAAAATATTTAAACATGTTTTTTGGTGTTAATTTATTATACCATATGTTCCTTTGACACCCCACAGCAAGCTAAAGCATTTGAAAGCACTTTAAAGAAGAATAGAGGGGTGAAGGGGAGAATGCAAATAGTAACACTGAGCTCTGGCTGTCCTATATTAAATAATCTTTTTTTCTGTTTTTCCAAGAGCTATTAGCCCAAATTCAGTAAAACCCAATTATAAAGATTCTACAGTTCTATTGTTCAGTCACCTCAGCTTCCTGCCATTGATACTGTATTTTAAGAGAGCATTTCAATGCAGCTTTAAAACTCTTGATGAAGCCTAAAATTTTAGAACAGGATGAGTGAAACTTTATTTATATTGTTCATTTCTCTTTATTTTCCATATTGTTGATTTCTTACTCAATTCCTAGCAAATATAATGTCAGTTGGCTTCCTCTTTCCTTTGACAGAAGAATTGTGACATTTCTGCAGTCTCAAATGTCATCTCTTAGTGGAAAATTGTATTATAGTTCTATGACCAATTATATTAAATAAGTACATGTTTATAAACAAGCAAAAAAAAAAAAAACCCTCTTGATCAATGCACCTCAGATGATCAGCAAGTAGATTAGTTTATGGGTAAGTGAGATTTGTTTCCTGGAGAAATGTTTGTAGCTCTTGATATTTATATGGATTTTTCCACTTATGACTTTTTTAAAACTTATATTATGAAGATTTTCAAATGTACATAAAGTACATAGATATAAAGATTTCTATCATTAAGATTCAAAACTTAGTAAGATTTTTGTCAATCTTAATTCATTTCTACTGCCAAGTATATTTTGTTTCCTTGGCTAGACATTCTAAAGCAAATCCTAGACATAATGTCACTTCATCCATAAATATTTCAGTATTATGCAGATATATTATGCACGTGTTCAGCAGGAAACAGGGACCAGAAAATATGGTTACTGTAATAAATACAAGTAGGGAGGCCTGGAGCAGGCAGGCTCCAGCTGGGTTTAACTAAAGTATGAGTTTTCCTCATAAAAGAAAAGAATTGAAAAACAGCTACTAGAAACTTGAATTTTTACTTTCTGCTTTCTTGAGCCATTATCTGAAGCATAACCTCACATATACTCAATAAAATATCAACATTCATATTTGAAAGGGTCATAAACAACTATAACAGACAAATCCAGTTATAGTTGGTAATTCTGAAACCCCTCTCTCAATGGCTGATAAATAAGTAGACCAAGAATCATTAAAGATCAATCAACTTGACCTAACTGACATTTAGAGAACAGTCCAATCAATAATATTTTTAAAGTGCATATGGAACATTCACCAAGATAGACCATATTGGGAGCCATAAAATAAACTCCAACAAATTTGAAACCACTGATATCATACAAACCACATTTTCATTCACATAACAGAAGAGCTCAACAAAAACACAGAGAGCAACCTGAAAAACCTCTGAATGTTTCAAAATTAAACAATATAATTCTAAATAATTCATAGATCAAAATTGCACAGGCCAAAGAACAAATAATAAGATATTTTGAATTGTATAACAAGGAAAGCACAATATACCAAGCTTATGGGATGCAGCTAGAAGCATGTACAGAAAGAAATGTATAGAGTATATGAATATATTAGAAAAAGAAAGAACTCAATTTAATGATTTAAGTATCTACTTTAAGAAGTTAAAGAAAAAGAAAAATCAGAAAATCAAAGTAATGCCACAAAAGAAACTAATGAACATGAATTAATAAAGAAGAAAATGGACAAAATAGAAAAAGATGAATGAACCAAAAAGCTGTTTCACTGAAAGGTTCAATAATGTTGACAAGCCTCTAGGTAGATCAATAAAAACATATATTATCAATATAAGCAATGAGAGAAAAACATATTTTGAATCATACTGGTACAAAAGAATATTATGATGACTTAATAGCAACTAATTTGACAACCTAGATGAAATAGACAAATTCTGTAAAAGACAAACAATTAAACTTCACTCAATAAGCAGAAGATGCATTAAACAGATTTATACACATTAAATAAATTAACTCTGTAGTTAAAATCTTCTCAGAAAAATGTCAAGGCCTATTTGTATTTGTTTTTTAATTTTACAAATGTTTAAAGAAGAAATGTTGCTAAATTCTATACAAAGAATTCACAAGAATAGAAGGCTAAGGGAACATGCTCCTATTTCATAAGACCAATATTATTACTTTAGTACCCAAACCAGACAAAGACTGTAAGAAAACTACCAAGCAATACCTAAGAAACACAGACACAACATACTTCACAAAACTCTCTAGCAAATCTAATTTAGCACTATATAAAAAGGATCACATACCATGAAAAAATTTTAACTCAGAAACCAAGGCTGTTTCAACACATAAAAATCAATCAGTTTAGTTTACCATATTAAAAGCCTAAAAATAAAAATGACAACCATTTTCAGTGATGCAAATATAATTTCTATGTTGAACTGAAACATAGTTTAAGGTAGAAACTATTAACAAATTAGGAATATAATGAACTTTTCTCAACCTGATAAAGAACATTAATAAAAATACCTACAATCAATGGTGAAAACAGAATGCTTTTCTTGAGATCATGACAAGGTAAGGATTCGCAGTCTAACTTCTTCTATTCAATATTATACTAAGGGTCTAGTGGTACAATAAGCAGGAAACAAAAACAAAACGAACCAACAACAACAAAAAACCCAGATAGGTAATAAAGGAAAAAGTAAAACTATCTCAAGTCACAGATGATATCATTTATGTAGAAAATCCTAGGGCTCTATTAAAGAAACCTACAAGAACTAAGTGACTTAGCAAGATTGCAGGACAAAAAAAAATCAACTTTATATCCAAAGCAATGGATAATAAGTATAAGTATATACTAAATTTGGGCTGTGTGATAAAAAAAAAAAAAAGGGCAATATTTGCCTTCACCCAGATTCCTTATTATTTATACCCAACAAGGAAAACATAGTAACTTCATAGTGGAGAAAATAGAGAATACCTTGACCTGGAGATTAAAACTCATACTAAAACAAGGGGGAGATAGACCTCATGGCTTCCTGAAGCAATACTCTGAGAAGGACACAGTCTTCTGACTGTGAATGCATAATCTAAATTCTTTCACAAGGAAACATTAGAAAAACACCTACTGAGGGATATTCTATAAAAGAACTGATCCCTGTTCTCCAAATATCTCCATGTCATTGAAGAAAGAAAATGGGTAGGAACTCTTCCAAATTAAAGGAGTCTAAAAAGGCATGACAACTAAACACAATATGTAATCCTAGACCAGGGGCAGTATTAGAGAAAGAAAAAATGCTATAATGGACATTATTGGGAAAATAATATTGTATAGATGTCACGTTCCTGAATTTGATTATTCTACTATGGTTACAAAAGATAATATTCCTGTTTGTGGGCTATATATGTGAAGTACTAAGGAGTAAAGGAGTATGACATATGTAAACTACTCTCAAATGGTTTCAGAAAATGAAAGTATGTGTTTACATATGTACACACATGTACAAATAGATACCTCACATGTGACAGAATATTGTAAATTAATGAATCTATTTAAAGGGTATCCAGAAGTTCTTAGCTATGTTTATGAAACTTCTAAGTTGGAATTTTTCTAAAAATAAAAACAGATAAAAAATTTTCCCCTGGTTCTTAAACTCCCAGAATAAGGTCCAGTAGTATCTTTATTTCTTTTTCTTCATCAGTGAAATGTTGATCAAAGTTGGCTTTCCCATGGTGTTATCGTCTCAATTAAAGATATGAGCTCAGTTTTCTAGATTAAATGTCAACCAATGAAAAGTGGAGGGGCAGTTTTGAAGCTGTTGCATTTCCTTTTTGCCACTTGGGCAATTTCCTTCAAACCTATAAGCCTTAGTGTCTTTACTCAAAATAGGAATAAACAGTAGTGATACACCAATCTCACAAGGCTGCTGTGGGAATTCCTAGAGAAGGTATAAATACATTCCTCTGAAAAATGTATAGAAATTCAATAATGCTCAGAAAATGCTAGGCCTCTGCTTAATGTTTTCAATCTCCCTCAGAAAAACTGAGATGCTCACTGTGGTCTCCAACATCTCACCTGATTGGCCTCCAGTTCCCTGATCTCACTGTTGTCCTTCTTCATTTTATCTAGGCCCTCTGTTCTTAGTGCCATTCTTCAAACACATCCTGTTTTAGGGTCTTTGTAGTTCTGTTCCACTGTCTGGACCACCCATAGCCCTGACACACACAGAACTCTTTCTCTTTGCCACATAATAAAATGTTATCTGGTCAATGAGGCGTTCCCTCAAAAATTACTCCAAAAGAGTACACATACAATCCCAAGTCATTCTCTGCCTCTTTCCCTGGTTTATTCCTCTTTTCAGCACTTATCATACAGGACTCACAATATATTCATTTATTAATTGTCTGCATCTTGTTAAAATGTTTACAACGTGCTTGTAAAGACTATGTTTATTCAGTACTGTACCTTCATCACAGAAGTGCATGGCACATAATAGACACTCTCAATCAATATTTGCTGAATGAATGAACAACAATCAAACTTTGCACATATCTAGTGTATTCATAGTCAGTCTGTCATAAATAAGGAGTCCATTTAAGTGAAACATTTTTCTCTGTTGACATCTGTCATTATTAAATATCCCCACTGCGAGGCAAATGAAAGGCAACCACACATTGATGTTCTCTCCCTCTCTGCCTCTCTTCCTTCCTCTCTCTCTGGAAATAATAAATAAAATATTTTAAACAAATAAATATCCCCACTGCTTCTAAAATACAATGAATTTTAGGATACTGGATTTCCCAGTGGTCTTTGAGATTACTGGAGATTATTTGACTGGTGACCAAATCAGGCTTAGAGAGCAATGAGTCGTAATTCTGAAGGAAAGGAGGGAAAGAAAGAAATATTCCTCATAGGTGTATTTGGATATTTGATCATCCCTTTCCTAGTGATGCCTAATTATCACTACAAGTCAACTTCCCAGTAGAGCTAGATTTTTCTTTCTTACCCAAGTTATAGATAATTGGCAGCTGTTCACTTCTAAATATAAAATAGCAGCCTCACATTTCAAATGCCACATCCTCTTACTCCAAGCACAGCACATCTCAAAAATTTAACAATCATGTCTGATGGACAGTGACACCACTAGACAGCTTTCTGTCAGCACCCAGGCTGACAATGACAATCAAGATCCCATTGCCACCTGGAAACTGGGTCATCTGGAACCCACTGGGTCACAGCCAGCTTGTTCCTCACTTGCCACGCTACTTGCCTGCAGCTGTGGACTCTGGTCCTTCGCATCCCAACCTGGCTTGACAGATCCAGAATGAGGGATCAGCTGCTTGGCTTATTAAGGTCCTAGGGCCAGGAAAATTGGACCAGCAACCATTTCCCCAGGGACAGTCATTGATTTTTGAAAACTATTATTAAACTAAGGTGGCCCATTTATTTGCAAACAGCTGCACTTCTAATCCATTTGGTGCCACGATGTATTCTTAGCAGAAATCAAGAGACACACAAACTCCAGAACAGGAAAAAGGTTATAAGGCACTCTTGAAAAAACTCTCAAGTCTAAAATTCTTAGTATTGATATTTTTTTCTTCTTACAGAACAAATGAGACTAATCAATTATAGCCAGACTCTAAAGCATGATGGACCAAAGTCTTTGTGCTCATTCCTGAAACATAGGTTATACATTGAACCATTAAAGAATAATATCCCACCTATGAGCTCCCTCCCCACTTAGAAATTTTCCTTTTTGCTTTTTTGATTGGTATAAACAAAATAAGTAGAGCCTTGGTCATTTGAATTCAAATTTCATTACCGAGTACAAAATCTCTGCATCGCAGAATGTAATAAAAAGGGTCAGTTCACTTTCTCTCCTTGTCAGAGAAGGCATCAGATATTACTTATGAAGGCCTTTGTGTGGGATCAGTAGACTCCTGTCATTGGCCCCCAACACTGAGCGAGCCATGTTGATTCTGGACCTCATGACTATTTAAGATCCCAGGCTATTTAAGATTCTCTCAAGTAGAGGGCTGGAAGCAGCACATGTAGTATGTGGTCATCAGATGTGATAGGGAGTGAAATATATCCTTTTTTTTGACTTTGTCTACTTCATGGCAATTTAAAGACTCACAGAAAAGGTTTTGTTCGGAAAAAGAAGGCAGTCCAATTTGATAGCCCTTAAAAAGTAAAATCCCCAGTCCTGTTTAGATTCTAGATACCAACATTTAATAGTGTCCTATCCTTGAAATATGGACATTATGGAAATATGCATTCTACTTAGCATTAACCAGCATGACTTCCTTGAACACTAAGTTTTCTATTGAGAACACATTAGAAGGAAGGCTTTTCATTCACCTTCATACTACAACAACCACTGCTCATTCTTTCACTGGCTACTTCTTTCTTAAAACTAAATGTGTCTCCCTTGGGAGGATAGGTGGCAGCATGGGAGAGTCAGTTAGCTGGGGACTTAAATCCTTTGTCAGTTACTACCAGTCGTAGCACTTTGAGAAAGTGAATGGTTTTCTTAGAATCTCAGTTTCCTCATAGTAAGATGATGTAATTAAATTCTTCCTCAAGTGGATGATGTCTTAGGTGAGATAATAGGTTAAATGATCATAATAAAAAAAAATCAGCCCTGGCTGGTGGCACAGTGGATAAGGTGCCAGCCTGCAAACCCAAAGGTCACTGGTCTGATTGCCCAGCCGGGGTACATAACCAGGTTGCAAGCCAGGTCTCCAGCAAGGTCTGTGGCTGGAGGCTGGTGAAAGGCATCCATACATTGATGCCTCTCTCTCTCTGCCTCTCTCCCTTCCCCTCTCTCTCTAAAATTAATAAACAAAATCTTTAAAGAAAATAAAAATGGCATTTTGCTTTTAGTTTAGTTATATCCCATTATATAGCTTCCCTAATTTTCCATTTCTGAAAAAAATCAGCAAAATAGAAAATGGATAATCAATAGTGAAAATAGTGCAACCAAAAACTGATTGAAAAGATTGATAAAATCAATAACCTCTAACTAGGCTGATCAAGGAAAGAAAGAGAAAACATTAAAAACCAATATTAAAAAATAAACAGAATAAAAAAATATACAGGAGATATTACAGAATTAAAAATTGAAAAGAAACATGTAAATTATGAAAAAATTCCCAGTAAATCTGATATCTTAGGTGAAATTAAAAATTCATTTGAAGAATATAAAATATAAGATTGACACAAGAAAGAAAATCTAAAGATTCCTATATCTATTTTATTCCCATTAATAAAACTTCAAGCCTTAATGATTCATGGGTGAATTCTATCAAACATTTAGTGGAAAATAATACCAGTTTTACAAACTATTTTATAGTAAGCATTTCACCAATTTCATAAAAAATAATTTAAATAAAGCCAGAAAAATACTTAACAAAATCTAATGCCCAATTATGATAAAATTATCCAGCAACCTAAGAAAATAAGTAACCTTCCCCAATCCGATAAAGGGCAGCCACAAAAACATACAACAAGCATTATTACACTTAATGGTGACTTTCCCCATTATTACACTTAATGGCGACTTTCCCCCTATAATCAGGAAAATGTCAAAGACAACTGCCTGCTCAGGTCTGGTCCACATTGTACTAGACATCACAAGAATTTCAAAAAGTCAAGAAAAAACACATAAGGCATAAAGATAAGAACTAAAGCTGTCCCTATTTGTAGGTGACAAGGTATTTATTTATTTATGTAAAGATTTTATTATTTTTCAGAAGAGAGGGGAAGAGAGAGAGGCAGAGAGGGAGAGAAACATCAACATATGGTTGCCTCTCACCTGCCTCCAGCTACGGACCTGGCTGGAGACCTGGCTTGCAACCTGGTTATGTGCTCTGGCTGGGAATCAAACCAGTGACCTTTGGGTTCTCAGGCTGGCACCTTATCCACTGTGCCACCAGCCAGGGCTGACAAGGTTTTTAAAGTATAGAAAATGTTAAGGAATCTAAACTATACTAAAACTAGTGAGTAAATTTAGAAGATTTTAGTATACAAGATGAATATTAAACTTAGAAGAATCCAGATGGAGGCATAGGTAGTGGCTGTGTCTTCCTTCACAACCAAAAGTGGATACATCTACCTCAAAATTAGAGACAACTAGAAATTCTAGAATATCAAGCTGCATGGAAGTCCAACAAACAGAAGGTAAAAAGACGAAATACTCATCCAGACAGGTAGGAGGGGCAAAGCTGGGACAGAGATGACACAGTTTGGCAGAGCAGTTTGGTGATATGGCAGCAGACCACAACATGCAGCTCGCAGTTTCAGCAGCAGGGGGAAAATAAAGCCTCATTGCTTCCAACTGTGAAAAACAGTTGGGGTTGGGTCAGAGGAAGAAGCTGCTGGTCTCTCAGCAGTCTGTATGTTTACAGGGCCTCCACAGTCCTAGAACATCCACTCTGGGAACCCTGGCCACGGCCGAAGCTAGAGAGACTCCAGTTCAATACAGGAAGCCAAAGTGCCTGGAAAAGGGGTGAATGTTGAGTGTGTGTCATTGCTTGCTCTCAGAACCCTCCCCCACATGCAGTGCCACAACACGGTGAAACGGGTCACTTATACTGACAAATACCTGAGGCTCCTCCACTTACTATGTAACAGGTGCAACAGCTTTACCTAAGATACAGAGGCAAATACAGGAGCCTGTCAAGTTGAGGATACAAAGAACTATGGCTCAAAAAAGGCAACAGTTCAAGGTCCCAGTGGACAAACTAAGCAAAGAAAAAATAACCAGCCTGACAGATGCACAGTTTACAACACTGGTGATAAAGAGGTTCACATACTCAACAGACATGCTTAATATGGCAAACACAGAAGGGAAGAAATGAAGGCTAGGTTAAGTGAAATACATATAAAACCAATGGTAAAGGGATGAAAAATGGGGTTCAAATAAATGATTTGGAACATGAGGAAGAAATAAACAGTCAAATGGTACAGAAAGAGGAAATAAAAATTGAAAAAAACAAGGAGAGGTTTCGGAACCTCTGGAATGACTTTAGACATGCTAACACATTTAAATCATAGGGGTGCCAGAAGAAAAAGAGCAAGAGCAAGGAATTGAAAACTTGTATGACAAAGGGCCCAGAAGCATATGAAAGAATGCTCAACATCACTAGTCATCAGAGAGATGCAAATTAAAACCACAATAAAATACCACTTCACACCTGTCAGGATGGCAATCATCAACAAATCAACAAATAACATGTGTTGGTGAGGATGTAGGGAAAAGGGAACCCTCATGCACTGTTGGTGGGAATGTAGGCTGGTGCAGCCACTATGGAAAACAGTATGGGGTTTCCTTAAAAAACTAAAAATGGAACTGCCTTTGGGTTCAGCAATTCCACTACTTGGACTATACCCAAAGAACCCTGAAACACCAATTCAGAAGAACCTATTTACCCCTATGTTCACAGCAGCACTATTTACAATAGCCAAATGCTGGAAACAGCCTAAGTGCCCATCAGTGGATGATTGGATCAAAAAACTTTCGAACATTTACACGATGTACCAAATACTACATGGCAGAAAGAAAGAAGGAACTCCTACCCTTTGCAACAACATGGATGGAACTGGAAAGTATTATGCTTAGTGAAATTAGCCAATCAGTGAAAGACAAATACCATATGATCTCACCCATTACAGGACAATAATGAACAAAACAAACAACAAGCAAAACAGAACCAGATACATGAATACAATGAATAGACCTTCAGTGGGCAGGAGGGTGGGGGTTGGGGGCTGGGGGAGGGGGGAGGAAGAGGCAAAGAGAGGGAGCAGTTTAGTCAAGAAACAAGTATGAAAGAACAATGGACATGGACAACAAGTGGGATTCACTTTGGGGGGAAGTGGGTAGGTGGGGAAGGGGACTGAGGGGAGTGAAAAGGGAATGGATGCAATACAACAACAATAAAATTAAATTTAAAAAAGGAAGATCTAAATCATTTGTATGATGTTGTGATTTATAATGAATATATATTTGGTATTCTTCCCATTTCCAATATAAAACTCCTGAAGCACTTGGAATTTCCTAAGTGAGGAGATCAATGAAGTTGTGTTTTGTTATGAAAAGAAAAAAAGAAAAAAGAAAACTTGTATGGAAACATAATAAAGGAAAACTTCCCAAATTTGGTGAACAAAATAGATGTACAAGTCCAGGAAGCACAATTAGTCCCAAACAAGCTAGACCCAGAGGCCCACACCAATACACATTATAATTGAAATGCCAAATATTAAAAATTAAGAGAGAATCTTAAAAGTAGCAAGAGAAAAGAAGAGTGTTACCTACAAAGGGGTTCCTATAAGACTATCAGCTGATTTCTCAAAAGAAATTTTGCAGGCAAGAAGGGATTGGCGACAAGTATTCAAAGCATCAGAGTAATCAACCAAGATTACTCTATGCAGCAAAGCTATTACTTAGGATGGAAGGGCAGATAAAATGTTACCCAAACAAGGTAAAGCTAAAGGGGTTCATCATCACTAAGCCAATATTGTATGAAATGTTAAAGGGACTTATTTATGAAAAAGAGGATCAAGTTATGAGCATTAAAAAGATGACAAACTCATAACTATCAACAGAACCTAAAAAATAAAAATAAAAACAAAAACATACTAAACAACCAATCAAAATAGGACCAGAATCATGGGTATGGGGATCATCGGGAGGGTTATTAGCTGGGAGGAGGAAGTGCGTGAAATGGCAAAATGGGCAGGGATTAGGAAACATAATTGATGGGTACCAAACAGACAGGGGGAAGTTGAAAATAATAGAGGAAAGGGTGAAACCAGAGAATTTATATGTATAACCATGAACTAAGGGGGGTAAGATTGCAGGAAGGAATGGGGTTCTTGGCTGAAGGGGAGCAAAGGGAAAAGAATTTGGGACAACTATAACAGCATAATCAATAAAATATACGTAAAAATAAATAAATGTAAATCACATCTTCAAAATACCTTTACAACAACACTTAGACTGGTGTTTGACCGAACATCTGGGCACCCCAGCCTAGCCAAGAAAACACAGGCAATTAATCATCCCAGGATGATGAGGATACGCTGACAAGGCTGAGGTGCACTCACCCCATAGGGTTTGTGCCGCAGTCACCCAGGTCACACCACCTAGAGTACACTGTGATTTTTGCTTCAATTTCTCCATCATATGAAAAGCATCATCATAATGCACTATATTTTTACTTTAAAAACCTACCTTGTTAAATATAAACTTTAATATTTTAAAGGAAATCCAGTAAAAATTATTTTTCTTATTACAGGTATTACAGTTTGTTCTTTTTTAACTTACTCTATACTTGTGGCAGACAGTTGTATTTTCAAATTTTTATTTATAATAGGTTCAAAAATAAAACATTTAGGAATAACTATCAAAAATTATGTATGACTTCCACACTCAAAGTTTCTTTTGAGAAAACAGTAAGATTTCTGAGGAAAAAATCAAAAAACAAAATAAATGGAGTGAAATACTCTGTTCTTGGGCTGGAGGCAATGGAAGATTGGTCAAAATGTAACAACTGACTTCCCCCACAAAACAAATAAGGTCCCTGTTTATGAAGTCTACCAATTTTGTGGTATAAATTTTCTAACCCTCCCTAATTTCAAGCTATCAAAGTCCTTAAATTTTAACAAGGGTCTCCTGTCATTTAATAGGCACTCTCTTCAGATCACCAATAATTGAAAGTCTTATTACTGTTAAAATGACAATTCTCACTAAATTAATCTCAAGCATAAATAGACCAAACACTTTTGTAGAAATCAACAACTTAATCATAAAAGTTATATGGAAACAGTATCAAAAAATATCCAGAACAATCTTGACAAAGAGGAACAAAGTTGGAAGACAAATTATTAGACTTCAATTATTACTTTACAGGTAATTCAGACAATGTGATAGATATTGGTACAAGGATAATCAATGAACAGAATAGAGCTCCAAAACAGACTAAGTCTATAGACAGTCATTTGACTTGCAAAAATCTTTTCAACAAACACTGCTAGAATAACTGTTTATTTATATGATCTAAAAATAACCTTTGGCCCCATACTTTATACCATGTAAAAACAAGATGGATTATATTCCAAAAATATAAAGCTATAAAACTTCCAGAAGTAAATATAGGAAAGATACTTTTCTATTTGAGTGTAGGCAAAGAGTTCTTAGGACACAGAATGCAATAAAAAAAAAAAAGAAAGAAAGAAAAAGTGATAAGCTGGACTTCATCTAATTTTAAAACTGCTTAACATAAGATATTATGGGAATAAATAAGGAAGCTACAAACTACATAATAACATCCATAAATTATTTATCTGATACACAACAGGTCTCATATATAGAAAAAAACTATATAGTTTTTATCTATAGATAAACAACCAGTTAGCAGTAGGCAACCAATTTTAATTTATAAGCACATGAAAAAGTGCTTAACATCATCAGTCATCAATCATCAGCAAAATTTAAATTAAAACCACTATGATGTAGGATGAAACCTCTAGAGTGGTAGAAATTATACGAGATCAGACGCATTCAGGGTGGTATGGCCATAGACTAGAGTGGTAGAAATTAAAAAGACTGAAAGACCAAATGTTGGCAAAGATGTGGTATAAGCAGAACTCTTGTCCATGATCAACAGGGGTATACAATGGTACAATCACTTTGAAGAAAAAGATTGGTACAAAATATTTATATCAGCTTTATTGCCCATAGCCCAAATGCAGGAAGAATATCAATGTCTATCAAAATGTGAGTGGACAAACTGTAACTACTGCTTAGTAATAAAAAAGAACAAACTGATACCTGTAACTACATGGATTATCGTATATACTGAACAATTTCATTTATAGAAAGTTCTAGAAAGTACAAAGCTAATCCATAAGGGGAAAAATAAAAATAGTGATTATTTCTGGAAGGATGAGAGTAAGGAGTAACTAGGAAAGGGCATAAGGTAACTTTTAAGAAAGCTGGCATTCTTGAGGATTTGTGTATTTTAGTGCACATAAAGTTAACCACAACAGAAAAACTGAGAACCATGAACAAAATTTGAGTTCCAGATAATGACATACAGATTGAAGTATTATATAGGGGGTGAAATGTACTGAATATTATAATTTACTTTGAAATGTATCATAAAAATAAGATGGATTGATTAATGAATAGGGTATATGATAAAATAACTTCCACATTCTGGCTGATTCTGAGTCAGTTTACAAACAAGAAACCAGGTTAACTTCTTTCTCTCAAGTAGTTACCATAAAGAAACCATTTTAAACATCCTAATTACCCAGAGGAGAATTGGTACCATTGCTGACACTCTTCATTGACTGCCTTAACACCATAAGATGGAACAATTTACATCTAAGTTAGAGAAATGACAACTGAGCGTCAAGCCCTGAGTGTCATTATCAGGCTGGAATCTTCCAGAGTGCCTTTTAGTCCTTTCTTAAAATAATTCTACTTACTTTAGTTTCCCTCTCTATTGCTTGACGTTTGTTGTCCAGAATTTAAAGATCTTCAACAAATGGTTCAGAGACTAAACATGATGAAATCATTCTGATTGGCACTGAAACAAATTTACATTTCTGCAAATGATCTCATCTTCGAGGAGAATCAACAACAGTGGTGAAGATCCGGACAATTTGTGGTGGCATCGCCTGTGGCTCTGGGTGAAGGAGGACTAAAACGGGAGCTGAGAATAAAATTGTTCTCCTCATCTAGGAAAAGGCTAACTGTTCTCTAGCTTTGGTATCAGGTAAGCACCAGAATCAGTTTTATTTCAATCATGACAATTCACATCAGGAACCATGTTGCCAAAAGCCAACCAATCAGTAATGGAAAAGTCGAGGGGTCAGGAGATTCATTTTCAGAGAAGACAGGGGGTCATGACAAGCACAAAACTTACCAGCATGAGACTCAAACTTGAGCAGAGCACTGTTGCATCCCAGAGTAATCAAGATGGACTCCTTCCCCACCCGGCAACACTCAGTGTCTCTGTTGAGTAAACATTTAAAGACACAGACGCCATCAGCTATAAAGAGTGAAGAAAAAAAGAATTAGGAAAATCTATTTTTGAGCATAGCAAAAAGTTTCATCAATCCCATTTCTATATTTCTCTCATGTTCTCAAAGCTCCCCATTTTTTTTCTTAATACAATGCTTCCTGGGACTATGGGAATACAAGGATCAGAGATTAAAAAAAAAAAAAAGGTGAATCTAACTATGGCTGAATACCACTTCTTTGCAAGGTGGGTTAACATCACTCAAAACTGGCACTGAGTGGCTTTCGCCTTCATGTCCAGGGCTTCACTACCCATAACCCTACATCCTGCAAATCATTTTGTATCTCTTGATGCCATCCTAGGAGAGTCTAGGTAATGCCACTGTGGGTGGTTCTTGAGTACCTACTATGTGCCAGAGGTATCATAAAAATCCCCACTGTAAGTACTATCACTGCCAATGTATCTAGGTGAAGACAAGGCAGAGTTAGGTCCAAATATGCACACCTAAGAAGTGGCCAGCTGGAATTCAAACCCAGGGTTGAATCTGATTCCAAACCCCATGTTACTCCTACCACGTGCTGAGGCAAATGTGGTAAAAAAAGGAGTTTAGTGTCTGCAAGAAGGGCCCACGGTGAGTAGGTAAGGTGTCCTTTGATTCATCCATAGATAACTGGATACTAACTCACCAACATTATTAACACCAGGGTTGCTGTAGTGTGGTGTAGAAACCAATGATCTCGGGTTTTGCTTTAATCTTTTCATATTTGATATTTACTAATGGAGGAACCTTTAATAATATGTAGTGACACTTTTTCATTGTGTAAAATGAAAATAGTGATGTTCATTTCATAGGTTTTTCGTTAAAACTCCATAACAAAATTCAGATAATTTAAAAATCTTATTAAAACAATAAGACTATTATTATTTCTCTCTTTACAAAGCAGATATTAGCTCCTGTCTTTGTCTTCCATTCTTCCTTACACAAGCAACTGCAGTAAATGTATTAAAAAAGTAATTGTATATAAAATTCCAGTGTTACATGTGAACATATGCATATCTCTGCACATGCATTCAAAACACATACGCAGAGTTAAGATGATCAAATATTTTCAAATATTTTCAACCATTACTACAAATGAATGAGTACTTTCTGATAGAGGCATTCAAAGATCTTTTTTCATGAGATGTCTTGGCTGGTTAAGTAGTGCAGATGTTGTGAAAGCATTTTCCTGGCATGAAACATGATTACGGGCTGTTACTGCAGCCAGTCAGTGTCTCAAAGGCGTCAAAGTCTCCCTGCAGGGAGGCAGTTGTGAACAGAGGTGCAGAGAAGAGGGATTGGGCTCTCTTAAACAATATGTTTTCTCAAAATCACAATAAATATTTTTTTTTCAAGAAATTGGGATATTTTGCATTTACCAATTGTTTTTGTTACAGTTTTGAAGTAGAATAAGATAGAACAAAAGAAGGAAGGAGGATTCAGTCTTCCTAAGTTCCTTGTCTATTATAGTCTGTGAGCAATTTGTGAACAGGGGCAACTTAACTTTTGGGGGGGGGGGGTTCATTATCTTTTTCTTCTCTAAGTCAAAACCTAGCACAATCCCTAGTACTTAACAAATATTTTTAGAAACACTAAATGCATATCTCCGTGTATTGATGGCATCCAACAACAGACAACAGACAAAAAGTTTCCAAATCTATATGACTCAATTCTCCTTCACCAGATAGTTCACTTTTTCTTCTGTTGTTTGGTTGTGATTTGAGTATAAATTGAGTTGCGGTTTTTTCCTACTTTCACAAGTTGCATAATGCTTACCCATTATTACCTCTTTTCTTTATCCTCTCCCTATCCTCTGTTTAAATATAGTGGGGAAAGTCTTTTTAAGTATGCCATCATGTCCAGGAACTACTGGTAATTACTTCAAATTTTAGACTATTCCTATGGCAAAAAATATTTTAAATATTTGAAACAAAAGTAAAAGTCAATGATAAGCTAGGAAAATGTTTTTGACATACATAATGAATTAATATCCACAATTAGCTCTAAAGATAAAAAGAATCAAGCATCCCTATTGAAAAGTTTAGAGGGGTCATTAGGTAATTGACAACTAGAAAATACCAACAACACAATTTTAAAAGTATATGTTGACAATATCAAATATTGGAAAGGCTGTAAGAAAACAATGAATGGTGGTCATTACTAGGAATGTAAATTTCTATATTCCTGAAATGTATGCTGCTCATATGGCTTAAAATTTTAAATCTTATGTACTTACTTTTTGCTAGACATTCTATTCATAACAAAGTTTTCTATGATGTACTATATCAAGTGTGAATGGATGTACATTCAAGGATGCATATCTTAGAGGTGTTTACTGCAGCTAGAAAATGTAATGCTAAGAGTTTGTCACTTACATGGTTGGTTAAAGTAAACATGATACCTCTGTGTTCAGGTTGCAGAATAGCATGTTCAATATTGTTGTAGCAACTTAATATTGTGTTTACCTTTGTAGAAATCTGTTTTAAAAGATATACACCAAGATGGAAACATAGATAAAGACGGCTCACCTCCTTGTGCAACCACATTAAAATTACAACTAAATTATAAAACAACCATTATTCAGAGCCATCATAAATCAAGTTGAATGGAAGTCTGAGGGGATTTTTTTTACATTTTAAAAAAATTTTATTTTTTTAGAGAGGGAGAAAGACAGTGAAAGAAACATCAATCGGTTGCCTCTTGCACACCCCCACTTGGGGACCTGGCCCACAACCCAGGCATATGCCCTGACCAGGAATCAAAAAAACAAACCATTGGTTCATAGGCCAGCACTCAATCCACTGAGCCACCAGCCAGGGCTACTTTATTTACTGAGTTTTTAGCAATTCAGCTTTATTTTCTGCTATAACAACTAAGAACTTCCTCATCCAGCAACAGTGAAACAATATAGTTGAGAGTGTGGTAGGGAAATGACAAATAAACAATTTAGATCTATAATAAGGTAACAGCTTCTGTAGGGAATCACTGCCCTAGGGAAGGCTGCATGGCCCCCAGAAGGACTGACTCTGGGCCAGTCTTACAATTTCAAGAAATCACATCCATCAAGACTGCTAGGAGGGGAAGAGATGAGGAATGGACTGGTCCCACATCCATGTGTAGTGAATAAAAATTTGGGAGTGATACATCAGGAGTAAGGAGTACAGCCCCACAACAGTCCCAGGGTTTCAGTGCCAGGAAGATAAGTCCCCATAGCTTCTGCCTGCAGAAAACTAGTGGAGATCGAGTTAGCGGAAGAAATTTCTGGAGCCTCAAGCAATTGGACTTAAAAACCCACATAAGGATTTAACTCAGACTCACTCCCTCTGGGCTCCAGCACCAGAATAGCAGCTTGAAAGGCACTAGTGGCGTATATGAGGAACTGAAGTGTCTGGCATCAGGGCAAGTGCTGGGGGACAGCTTTCTCCCAGCCAGAAGGTAGGAAGATGCAGTTGCCCCTTTTCTGAACTCTCCCCACATAGAGAGGGCAGGTAAGTACCATATCTGAGACTACATCAACCTAACGCTGTTGGTCCCACCCTGGAGATCTCCTGAGGCTCCATCCCACGCAACTTACAGCTGTTAGTAGTAGCTTTTCCATACGAATGGCTGGTCTTGGCTCAAGTTTTACAACTTCCTAAATCATTTCTAATAAGCAACAGCCTACTTCAGTGTGCCTCCAGCCCTCATACTGCTTGCTAACTGGCCCCAAACACAGCACTAACAGTAGCCAGCCTAGATTCACAGCTTGGTTTTGTGTTGGAATCTCCAAGCCCCACACAAATAGCAGCATCTCAGATTACTTTATAGCTCAGGCATGGTGCCCAGGGCAAAACACAGGTGGGGGCTGACCATGGCCTGCACTACCCAGGAAACCCCAGGGCCTGTGCACCCAGTGGACAGCTACAGACCATGTTGGAGCACCAGCACCCTGCCCCTGCACAGCTGATCCTCCATGGAGGGTGAAGGTTGGTGGTAAGTGGTTACAGTCAATCCTTGCAGCTGACTAGCCTGGTTAAATAGTCCCTATTGATCTGCCAATAGCAACAAGGCTCAGCTGCAAGAAAAGGGTGTACTCAACTCACCCAAAGGGCTCGCCTTGATTTCCCAGCTTGGCTGATAGGGGAGGCTGTGCCACTGGACCCTACAGGACACCTACTACTTTAGGCCACACCACCAAGACACGGAGTCAAAGCAGCTCTACTCAATACACAGTGAAGTCGTCATTGTTCACACATGTGCATTCCAGTTCATCTTCCTTGGCTGTCAGATTACATTGATGTCACACAAACCATTCTCATTAACAATGGATAGACTTTTTCCAGACTTTGTATAATGTTATAAGAAACTCCCAAATTCTGCTCCATTTAACATTCCCATCAGCCGATAAGGAACGAGACATTTTTACCCCCAAATACTTGAAAACATTTTGGTTGTCACCATTTTCTCCTTCAGGCATTCTTATAGTTGTGTAGTGATATCTCATTGTGGGTTTAATTTTCACTTTCCTGCTGGCTAGTGACACTAAGCACCTTTTTATGTGCTTATTTACCCATCTGTATTTCCTCTTAGTGAATGTGTTATGTTGTTTACTCATTTTCAAATTGGGCTGTTTTTGTTTTTTTTACTATTGAGTTTTGAGAGAATTCATGTATTCTAGATACCATTCTTTTGTCAGATATGTGGTTGGCAAATATTTTCTCCCATTCTGTAGTTTGTCTCTTACAAGAATTTCATGGAGCAAAAGTTTTAAATTTTGATGACATTCAATTTATCAATTTTTCATTTTATGAATTATTTTTTGTTGTCATGTCTAAGAACTCTTCCCCTGAGTCTCTTGACCTTTCTCATTCTGTGGTTTTATTACATCTTAACAAGACAACTGACAATCTCACCACTGCTATCTGCTCCTACAATTGAAATGAGTTCACACTATTCCAAGTGGCCAGATTTCAGTTAATGAAGCGTATGTGCCATCACTGCAATGCTCTGCTCAAACCTTCCAAGATTCCCCCACTGAATATTAAAGTACAGACTTTTCTGCCTGAAACTGTAAACCCCTCAGGCACTGTGTCTGCTTCTGCCCAACTAGCCCCTAAGTCCTTAAACATATACTATACTCCAGCCAAATTACCAGCTGCCCTCCAAAAAAGGGACTTAGAATTATGATGTCAGTGGAGATGGACAATAAAAGATCAGGACTTTGGAAGTGATAAAACTCCTCTTCCACCACCAAAAGTATTACCTAAATTTATTAATGTGTGTTGCAAATGGCACCTTTCCCGACTGCCCCACCACTGGTCCGTGTTATCACCCTCACTTCACTAGTTCACAGCACTTTGCACCTCCCTCACTGGACTTAGCTTGTTTTCTCATTTGTACCCTATTCTTATCCATGTGGTGAAATGTCACACTGTCCATGGGCAGTGTATCCTTCTTATCTTTGATTGCCCTAGAGGACCTGATGCACAGCAGGGCCCTTAAATAGTTCAATCTGACTGAAACCATCATCAGCATCCTTCCAGTTTCAGGCCTATGTAGCTTACTTGCCATATTCACTGTCAACACATTGCTGGCCAGCAATTTAATACAAAAGCGAATGAATACAAGCCCAAGCATGAGTTAACTCGTTATTGGTCAATGTTTAGGTTTGAAAACCTAAACACAAGTTTTTTGGTTTTTTGTTGACTGGTCAACAATGTGTTAAAAACAAAAGACAAACTTAGCTTAGCTTTCTAGCTTCTGAATCAGCTTCATTTTTTAAAACATTCTCTTTTATTCTATATCCTTCTTTTCACACATGATCATAGGAGAAAGAAGAATAAACACTGAAACCAACTCCATAATGAAATTTTAAACACCTCTGTGACCAATATTCTCAAATCAGAGGGAAGTAACATTTCATTCTGCCTTTAATGAAAAAGTATGTCACTTCCCTAACAGCTTTTCTAGGAACCTACTGTTCCCTCAAATTTATTTGCAATGCTTGTCTGAGTAATCCTTCAGCTCCCTTAGGAATTTCTCAAGATAGGAAAGTGACTAAGAGCGAGAGAACCCACGGTTACTAGGAATTCTAGAAAAGGGAGTAGATCTTGTTCTCTTTAAATCAACTCTTTCTGCCAAATTTATGCTTACTGTTTCCAGCATAGCACTCATCATATAGATTATGGTTGATATCATTTACTGAATTAAACAACTGAATTAATACAGTCATTAAGTAAAGTCTTGGTCACTTCCTAAACCACATAAAACAAAGAGAAGGAAATCTCAGAGCATTACTGATAGCAAAGTGACAATTAAACATGATGTTTTTAGCTGATTTTTTTCAACTCTGACAAATGGTTTAGATCTTCTGGTTTATAAAATGTTTTTCCCATTATGATACAAGGTCAAGATAAAGTTCACTTCCTCATTTCTCCACAAGAATGTAAAATTCTTTATACTCTCCCTAAATAAACTGCTCCTCTCAGATTTAAACTTGATTTTATTATGAATGTTTCTTTGAGGAAACTAAATATTGTGGTGTCTATATTTTTTCTGGGTATAGTTTTCTCAGATCACCAGCTTTTTCCTTGTGGGTTCTAGAGATTATGAACTATTCTCTTGAATTCACTCAGTCAGGGATAAGTGTTCTGATGTTGTTTCTCCAGCTATAACAACAAAAAAGTGGGAGCTTCAAATGAAAGAGCATAAAATAACAACTTGGCTGTCAAGAGCTGTTCTAGAGATCCATTTTCATTTTTACTCTGCAGCTGATATGGTGGAGCCAGATGTCTGCAGCCTTGGTTTGGGGATTCATTCATATGTGCGCATGCAGCTAACATTTATGAGCATCTGCTGTAAACCAGTCACTGTTGATTGGCAATAGAACAAGATGCAAAGAGATACTGTAGTCACAGTCTTCAGAGAGCTTGTGGTGCAAGAAGAGGTCTGTTCCAATGCAGTGGTGCTCTAGAGAAACAAGCAACCCATGCTGTCTGGGAGGTCCCTCATAGGAGACATTACACTGGACTCAAGCCTTATAAGAAAAATAACAGCTTTCCACGTAGAAAGGTAGTAGGGGGAAAAGGTCATTCCAAGCCAAGGGAAATGTCCCATATGGTTTGTAGGTGGAGTAATGAGCATTAATATGTTAATCTGCATAGGGTGATTGGAGTGGGGATTTTAAAAGGTTTTGATTTGCTGCAATTCCTGTTGCCATTTTAACTGACGACAGTTGCCTGTAACACGAAGAGAAGTGGTGCAACTGCGCAGCGAGCTACCTTTGTTGAGCACTGTTCACATCTTTTCTCTCATTTGTTCCACACTGTCATAGCATGAGGTGGGGCTCCTTATGCTCATTCTATAAACAGAAAGCTGGGGCTCAGAGTTACTGGGGGATTTGCTTAAGCTCACATCCATCTGGATTGCTTCAATGTCTATTCTCAGTGCTCTGCATTCTGTTGCTCCCCATGACAAGTAAAAGGGAAGGAGAGAAGGACAAAGGCATTTCAAATTTCTCCGTGTATGAACTCTGAAATCCTGCTTTCAAAATGATCAGGTGTGCACACCCCCCTCTTTTACTACTTCATTGTAGCTACTCTTAACAGATTACTTCAAACCCCACTGCTCTGTAGGGGCATGGGATCACTCTAGCCCACAAGAATTACCCTTTCCAAGAAATGATTAAGCATAGCCTTCTTTCAATTTCTTAACTTGTTTTATTTTTCATTTTTGTTTAGTTTTTCCTTCCCACATTTTTCATTATCTTAATTTCTTGTCATACATTGTTAACCTGTTCTTTTTAAACCATGTCTACCCCTTAACCAGTCAGTAAACTCCTTCAGATGCCCTATTCCTGTCTTTCTACCCAACAATCCTTAGCGTAATCCCTTACACACAATACATATTTATTAAATGTTGGTTCCCTAAATGCAGATCAAGACTCTTTGACTTGGCTCTGAGAATCATTCTGAAGCACTGTAGAATTTTCTCCAAAAGAATTATGGAGTCCAGATGGCCTACAAGCAATATTTTATCAAACATTTGAGGAAGAGGTAGTTTCTGTGCTACCTGACACTGATCCAGAAGAGTAGAAAAGATGGAACACTACTTAAATCATTTACAAGGCAATGTAATATAATAATAAACCTGACAATGACACTCCCAAAATAAATATCAAATTCCATTATGAGTATGGAAGGAAGATGGAGATGACCTAGGTTTTAATCTTGGTTAGAGCACTTACTAACTTTATCTCCTTAAGAAGTTATTATTTATCTTTTCTATGTTTTTATTCAGAATATAAAAATAGCATAACATGATAATACAAGTGTTTCGTCCAAATATTACAAAAATAATGATGATGATGCTCACACTTACCTTTTACCCAGCACTGTTCTGAGAACTTTATATGCATTAAGATCTAATCTTCACAAAACCCAGAGGTATTACTCTAACCCTTACTTTACAAGTGAGATAAGCAAGCAGAAAAGCACCACAGTTACAAGGCTTTCATAAAGTAGAGATAAGACTTGAATCCAGACTCTGCCTGTAGGTCCCATACAGCAACCCGTCTCGTCATTAATTTTAATATCATATTAACATGTTAAGGAAAATATATAATACATTTTATCAATGCAAAAAATAAACAGCAGGAGGAAAAAAGAAACACTTTGATTAAAAATATATTTAGCAATCTTGGGTAAATTTTATTACAATAGGGAATATTTGCATTGAACAAAATATCAACACTGGGCTTAAGTTGGAAATTAATTTAAAGTCACAAATACCAACAAAGAGTTTGCACAAATCTCTACTAATTTGCATTGTTCTTGAAGTTCCAGCCAATGTAGTGAAGCATGAAAATAAATATTAGAAAGGAGGTGGTTTGATTGTGGATTTGAAAAAATCAAGAGAATCAACTTAAAACTTATACTAATTAGAGAGCTGAGAAAGGAAACTGGGGACAATTGTATTTTAAATGGCAACAAAAGTATAAAGCAATTAGAAATATATTTAGCAAGAAATGTGAAGGACCAGATCATATGAACAGAACTACAAAAGCTGGGGTGTGTAAAAGGCAAGTAATGCAGTCTAGAAGTTGCCTATAATACCAAGATTTTCAGTGTTGTGCTATGTGAATGTGGAGTATAAAGTAACCCAGGAGTCTAAATTCTTTTCAAGAAAAGTAGGTGAATGAAAATAGTCATGAGTTTTCTTTATTAATGGTGGGAGTGGGTGGTGGTAAATAAATAGCCAGATACAATATTATCAGAAATTAAAGATTTAAAATGAGAATTGTGTAGTTCTGATATATCAGTAAGCAAATGGATGGAAATAATGGGGGAGGGGGGATCTCGGTAATAGAGTTAAGAATTTAGTATTTGCTAAATGTAGCATTTCAAGTCAATGTGCAAAGGACTGCTTTTTAAACAAGTGATATAAAATAACACTTGAGAAAATATAGTTTCACAACAAAAGGTAAGCTTTCTTAAATTAGAGGAAATTTACCCTTTTTCTACAGATGTGATGTCTAGGGCTCTGTCAGCCATTTTATAATGATCAACATGAGTAGAGATCAGTGACAAAATAGTGATTTGAAAGGAAGCTAGGTTCCTGAAAATTTCCTGGAGCCAACTCTGGACTGGTAACTACTGGATTTCTTCTATGTGAGGACAAAGTATACCTCCAATTTTTTAAAAAGACACTGTCATTTGGAAGTTTCCTGTTGTGTGCATCTGAATTGAATCCTAACTAATACAGATCCCTATCTAACATTTTATACCTAAATAAAAACTTTTTAAAGAATAAATAGTAATTTTTAAAATATGCCAGATATAGAAAAGTATTTCTCAAATATTAGGATAGAGAAGAAATAAATGTACATGCAAAGAAAAATGTGTAAGAATTAAACATTTTTAAATGGTGTAATTTATTTCCTGTTATCATTTGTTGCTAATGTGATATGTTTTTTAACGATGAAAGAAGTACATAAAAAAAGTAGACACAATAAGGAAAGAATAAGAAAAGATGAAGAAAGCATGGGTGGTTTTGAAATAGAGCCAAATAGAAATTTAAGAAATTTAAAAAACTGAAGTAATATATGAGTTTGAGAACAGCTGAATAAAGATTTAATGAAAAGAAATCATACCTCAGGCAATCTTATAAAGTGCCCCAGGAAAAGATACAGAGACAGAAATACGAAATCAGTTAAGAGACTAAGAACACAACAAAAAGAACTAATATACAATTAATAAGGGTTCTTTGAGAAGAGAAAGAGAGAATAGGGGAGGACAAATATTTGAAAATATAATGGATAAGAATATGCTAACACTTAAGTAAAACATGAATCATCATATACTAGAAGTATGAGTTACCATCAGAGTAAAGAAAAATAAATTTTATATTGAGATGTATTGTGATGAGACTTCAGTATACCAAATCAAAGAGAAAATTACTGAAGCAGCCAGAGTAGAAATCAACCAAATAGGAATGGTTATTACACTGACAATTGCCAAAAGAAAGGAGGTTGGGTCCTATTATAAAAAATTTTCAAAATCAGAAATTAAACAAGCAATTTTTATTCAGAAAACTGACCCTTTGGACCTAACATATGAAATGTATTAATTCTTTGTGAAAATCAAAGGCTCAAAGCCCAAATTTAGGTTTGATACCAACCAAGCTCTTGTTATGACACTATTGAGCCGAAAGGCAATAGTGTCACTCATTTAATAAGTGGGTACCTGAAGCTTTCAGGTTGTAAAGTGATTTGCTGAAAACCATATATTTAGTTAATAAGTAGATCTGAGACTATAACATCTTCCATTAACTTCCTTGCAAGTAGAAATCTGGAAATTGGAATTTTCTTCATTTGCCTTAAAACACATTAAAACACTTTAAATAATCTGCCAATTTTCACCACCCCACACATGCACACACACACTTACACTTACGAAGCCTCTTGCGCCCAGTAATAATGATTACCATAGATTAGAGACCAGACCAGGATGGCCAGGCATATCAGAAACAGCTGTTGTGTAGTTTGGACAGCTTACTGTAGACACTCCATGGCAACTGGTCTTTGCACTCAGTGTAAGACGTTGCGCAAGTCTCCCTTGCGTGCCCTGTAATAACATTTTCATTGTCCAGTACCACTGAGTTCCCATTGGCTATGTCGTAGTCCTCCTATTTCTGCCTGAAGAATTCTGAGAACATGCCATCACCATCCTTTTACCTTCAACAAGTAAATAATGTACTTGAGGGTCAAGATTCTGGATGTCAGTGTGGATGATTCGCATACTGAAACAGAAATATACTTGAAAAAAGGAAGCTTAAAGTATCTCTTTACCAAGGAAATGAAGAATCCCTTAATTAATTAAGCCTAGAATTGTAGAGACTAAAAAGAAGTCAAAGTCAAATTCCTCTAAATTATTACTGCTCAACCTGTGTGTGCTCCATGGGCCAGCAGCCTTACCCTACCCAAGACTTGTTAGCTAGGCTGATTCAGGCCTGCCCAGTTCTGAATCAGACTATGTACGCCCGTGTCTCTGATCGCGACCCCAGGGTGACTCCTGCATACAAGAAAGCTGGAGAAGGGCAGTTCTACCATCCAATGCTGGGGGATGTCCATCCTACTTTTGTGTCATAGCACATATTTCCTCTTCATATTTCTTTTTTGTTCAGTCATTCCTTTTCACACATCTGCCTATATATTCAGCACCTTTCCTATTTGCAAAACTCCCTACAACTGAACACTAGACTTCAGAATATTATTAGAACCATTAGATCACAGGCAGCAAACACAAGGCCCGTAGGTTGAATCCAGCCCTTCACCTTGTTTTGGCCAGCCCGGCACCTTGTCTCTACCCGGCTCACTTAACCGTTAAGGGGTAGTTACACTTATACAATCCTAAAATTACATTCGGCCCTTTGAAGGCAACCACGAGGCTGATACAGCCCCTGCTGAAAATGAGTCTGACACCCCTGCATTAGATTATTGACTAAATTTCTGCCTCATTCAAAGGAAATTTCTAACACTGCTAAATTAAGCTTAATTCAATAATTGCAATAATCCTTGAGAAATAGATAATTTAACGTATCTTCTCTTTTGTGTACACAGAAGTTAAACTAAATTCCTGGGGCAAATTCCAATGTGTGGTCGGGGGATGTCACCACACCTACAAGGAATTCCCTAGATGTCAGCAGGTTGTTCAAGAATTTAGCTCCATATTTATACTATTTATACACAGATATCATTGAATTCCACAGATTAAGGTTTCAGTCCGATACGACTGCCCTTAACCCCCTCTTCAGATGCCAGAAACAAGTCCAGGTATTTCTTCCTGCTACAGATCAGAAGTTTCCATGACCCTTTCCTTGGATTTGATTAACTTACTAGAGCAGCTCAAAGAACTCAGAAATGCATTTTGCTTCCTAGATAACCAGTTTACCGTAAAAGGATATGACTCAGGGACAGCCAAACGGAAGGGACACAAGGGTGGGTATGGGAAAAGGGCAAGAAGCTCCCACAGCCTCTCCAGGAGCACCACTCCCCCAACACCTTCGTGCATTCACCAAACCAGAAGTTCCCCAAACCCTGTCTTTTTGGGTTTTTATGGAGGCTTCATTGCATAGACATGATTGATTATCCTTGGCCATTGGTGATTAATTAAACCTTCAGCCCCTCCGCCTCTTCCTGGAAGAGGTGAGATTGACAGTTCCAGTCCTCTAATCACTAGGTGGGCTCCTTTGGCAACCTGCCTCCACCATTAAGTTCACTCGAAAGTCGCTTTACTAATATAATGAAAGACACTTGATTGCTCTCAGAGTTTAGGAAACTCTGAGGATGGGGGAGCTGTAAGTCAGACACTGTGGATAAAGACCAAATATTTACAGAAACTAAGTTCTGGTCTTCTAAATGACCAAATACATATTTCTTAGAAATCACAATATTGCAAAGGTAAAAATGAGGAAAAATTTTAATCTGTTATGGAGAAAACTCAGCTCTCTGTTACTCCAGCTTTCATCATAATCGATGATCAATAATCAATATTTTTCTAATGCTATGTAATGCACCAGATCTTGCCTTGGAATTTTCCAAGAGATTTTAGGTTTAAAGAAAAGGTAGCAAAATTACCAAGAAGGCTTTCACTGGCAGTCAAATAATTTTTCCCCACATTTTCACTTGAAAAAGGAATCAAGAATTCTTTTATAAAAGGCATTAAAAGACTCTATCTGATACAGCAGTTGCATTTTTACTGCAGTCATAGAAGGATTCTTAAATGTTTAGACTAGCATTTTTTTAATGAAACAATGCAAAATTTTAAACAACTGAATTACTTTTTAGCTTTAGATAGCATAAGTGAGGACAGAATCATTTGTTCAATAAATATGTTGAAAGAATCAGATCAACACTTCAGGGATAAAAAAAGTTACATACCTATGTCTTACTATTGCCCCCGATATCATTAGTAGGTTAAAGGTTTTATCAAAATATAAAACAACACAGAGGATAAGGCACTGGCCTGCGAACCCAAAGGTCGCTGGTTCAATTCCCAGCCAGGGCACATAACCAGGTTGCAAGCCAGGTCTCCAGCCAGGTCCTTAGCTGGAGGCAGGTGAAAGGCAACCATACATTGATGCTTCTCTCCCTTTCTTCCTCCCTCCCTGCCCTTCTCTCTGAAAATAATACATAAAATCTTTAAAAAATAAGTATATAAAAATTAAAACATTGATCCATTGATCTATATGTCTATTCTTATGCCAGTACCATGCTGTTTTGATGGCAATCATCAGCAAATCAACAAACAACAAGTGTTGGCGAGGATGCGGGGCAAAGGGAACCCTCATACACTGTTGGTGGGAATGCAGGCTGGTGCAGCCACTGTGGAAAACAGTATGGGGTTTCCTTAAAAAACTAAAAATGGAACTGCCCTTTGATCCAGCAATTCCACTACTTGGACTATACCCAAAGAATCCTGAAA
>PVIW01005092.1:0-23948 GCA_004026585.1 Noctilio leporinus
TTCATATTGCTCTCGGTATAATTCAGGTGCTTGAGATTGGCAGCAATCCCTTTCCTGATGCTGCCTCTTTTTCTTGGTCAGGACTTTACAGTCTATAGTCTATATTCTAGCCGGTCTTGGTGCGTGGCAGGGCCTCTGATTGTCGCAGTAGGGCTGATTCTGAGTGTCTGCCCCCAGGTAGGCTGGGCCTTCAGCAGCCCGGCTGGGTGTTAGGGCTGCCGGTGTCCTGGAGCCCGCCGGGAGCCCCCTCCCACTCCTGGCGGAGGTTCCGGCCCAGGATGCGCCCCCAGCACTTCTGCAGGGCAGCCCGCAATTTCGCTGGTCCCTGTGAGGACTGGTCCCGCCCCCGCAGTTCCGGGCGGAGGCCAGGCCTGTCAGTCAACACTGTCCGGGGTCCGCCTACACTGTCCTGCCCTTCCGGGGCGGGCACCACGCCCCCAAGCCAATCAGCTCTCCTCTGAGTCCTTTACACGGCCTCTGTGATGAGCCCCTCCCAGGCGTGGGCGGCGTGGTCTTTGTCTCCGGCAATGGCAGGTCTCCCGCCACTAGTTCCCGGCTTGCCGGCTCTCCCGCTGGCCGTTTGGATTTTCCCGCGGAGCCTGGGGGCCTGTGTGGTTACGCAGGGCTGGGCCTCCCCCCTCGCAGGGGCTTCTAGCTGCTGTTTCCCCATTGGCCCAGCAGCTCCGTTTTTCAGCCCTCTCACCGCCCCGCTGGTGCACTTCCCCGTCCCCCGCTCCGGCTTCCCGCAGGACTCTTCTCCTCCGCCTCTAGCCCCGCGTGCGCGCGCAGAGCCTCCTCTCCCCGTTGCCAGGGTGAGTCTCTCACACAGTCCCTCCCCTGCAAGTGTTCAATTCTGGGTTCCCTACGGCGTTTGCCCTTGCCGCCTGCACCTCACTGCTGAGACTTCCAGTCACCAGCGAGCCCGGAGCTGGCCCCAGTCAAATGCGCCCCTCTGGGCAGAGCCGCCCCTGCCCAGAGCAGACCTCGGCCCGCCCGCCGGTCGGTCGGGAACACCCCACCTACTGTCCTGCTGGCCTCCTCTGCCTCTGGGCTCTGTTCCCCTGTGTCCAGATGCAGTCCATTCCAATCCCTAGGGTCCTGAAGCCGTCTCACGCTCCTTATCCTGTCCTCTAGCTGCTTTGGTACTTGAGAACACCATCAGCACTGCTCTCTACTCTGTCGCCATCTTCGGCATTTTCAAAATTATATTTTATTGATTATGCTATTACAGTTGTCCCAGTTCTTTCCCTTTTGTCCCCCTCCATCCAGAACCCCTATTCCCTCAGGCAATCCCCACATCATTGTTCATGACCATGGGTCACACATGTAAGTTCTTTGGCTACTCCATTTCCTATACTATGCTTTATATCCCCATGGCTATTCTGTAACTACCTATTTACACTTCTTAATCCCCTCACTTCTCCACACATCCCCCCACACCCTCTCCCATCTGGCAACTATCAAAATGCCCAGGTGAGGATGACAAGATCATAAGGAAATGTTAAATTACCTGACTGTGGCCACAGATGCCAAATATCTGATAGAACATGGGGGGAAAATATATTAAATAATTTAAATGTTTCCAAATATCTAAATGTTTGAATCATATGACAGCTGATGACTATTTTTCACTTATCTTTGTGGTTTGAATTGATTTAGAATTTAGAAAACTATGAATAATATATTAAAGTGAACAAAGACCTTAAGCATGGTGTTAATTAAATACAAATATTAGTAGGTATGAAAGCTACCACTATATTACTGCATTATGGGACCACAGGTGTTTAGTTAAAGTAGTTTAAAACCTGTCCTAGGGTATATGATATAAATCATGGATTTGTTGTTAGGCTTTAATAATAGCAAACATCTGCAATATTCACCTACACTTAATTTTGATAACATGACAACATTTGTTGTCAAATTTTTCTTTAAGCCATCGGATATGAAAATAATTACTGCCGTTGGTATGAGTAAGATTACTAGCTATTAGTTACATATCATCAGTCCTAATCTTTACATTTTATCAGTGTCAACTTCTAAAATCTCATGGCTTAGAACTTCTGATCAAGATGGAAGCCTAAATAAACATAGTACTCACCTCCTCCCACAATCACACCAAAAATGATCACTAAACTACAGAACAACTGTCATTCAGAGCCACCTGAAATCTAGCTGAATGGAAGTCCTACAACTAGAGAACTAAAAAGTGACATTGAGATTGGTAGAAGGGGCAGAGACACAAAATTGGATGGTTTCACACCATTTATGCCAGGTAAAAATCAAAAGGGATATGTCAGCTGTGAAGGTTCCCCTCCCTGAGAACTTAGGATCCCTAGCCCTGCACTAGCACCCCAGCCCAGGTTTCTAGTGCCAGGAAGAGAAGTCCCCATAATTTCTGGCTGTAAAAAACAATGAAGATTGTGGCTGAGGGAGGTAGCAGGCTTCTGGAATACAAGGCAGTTCCTGTGAATGGGGCCACATATAACTTATTCAGGCTCACTCTGAGCTCCTGTGCTGGGATAGCAGTTTGAAAAGCACCAGAGACATACAGGGAGAAGCTGAATTGTTGGCATTAGGGTGAGATCTGAGGGGCAGTTTTATCCCAGACAGATGTGCCATTATTTTTTCTGAGCCCTCACCACACAGCAGTGGGAAGCAGGTGTCATATGTGAGTCTCCAACAACCTAGCTCATGCTGTTTACCCTGCCCTAGTCAGTCCCTGAAACCCTGCCTCACCCAACTAAGGACCTACCCATTTTCTCCAGTGGCTTTTCCATATGATTGACCTGTCTTGGCTCATGCTTCAGACTGTCCTAAAGTAAAAAAAAGCATCATCTGCTCTCAGCATGCACTATATTGTACATTTCACTAAATTTCCCCAGGCCTAGCACTAATGGCAACTGACCTTAGTTCATAGCTTAGCCTTGCTTGGGAATCTCCAAGCATAGCACAAGCATCAGCCATCTGCAGATTGCTTTGTAGTTCATGCTGGGTGGTTCCAAGCAGAACACAGGTGGTGGCAGGCCTTGGCCTGCACCTTCTGGGAGGCCCTAGAGCTAGTGGACCTAGTGGGCAGCTTCAGACCAGGTCAATGCATCACCCAATTACCTCCACAAGTGACACACTCAAAGGCCAAACTCAGCAGGCAATAGAGGTCTGCTAAATTAAGTCCTTTTATCTGGAGTGGACCCCTGCTAGTTGGTTTTCTATTGTGTTCAAAGACTGGGGGTCCAAAGCAGTCCTTACAGCTGATTGGCCAGGGGTATATATCCCTCCCATTGATGTCAACAGCAATCAAGGTGCAACTACAAGAGAAGAGTGTACACAGCCCACATGGGTGATGTACCTGAAGTGCGCAACTTGGGTGATCAGGGATGTTGTGCCATTGGACCTTGTGAAACACTTACTACATTAGGCCACTTTACCAAGCCTCAAAGACATAGAAGCTCTACCTAATACATAGAAACAAACACAGTGAGGCTGTCATAATGAGGAAACAAAGAAACACATCCCAATACAGAATAAAACTTCGGAAAAAGAACTAAACAAAATGTAGATAAGCAATCTACTAGATGCAGAGTTCAAAACACTAGCTATGAGGATGCTCAATGAACTTAGTGAGAACTTTAGCAGCATAAAAAAGGATAATTCAGCAGTGAAGGATACAATGACTAAAAGGAAGAATAATTTATAGGTAATCAATAGTAGAGTAGGTGAAGCTAAGAATTAAATAAGCAATTTGGAATATAAGGAAGCAAAGCATCTCCCAATCAGAATAGCAAGAAGAAAAAAGAATTAAAAAAATGAGGACAGGGTAAAGAGTTTCTGGGCCAACTTTAAGCATAATAACATTCATATCATGGTGGTGCCAGATGGAGAAGAGAGAGAGAGAGCAAGAAATGGAAAATCTATTTGAGAAATAATGACAGAAAACTTCTCTAATCTGGTGAAGGAACAGATACCTAGGAAATGCAAAGAGTTTCAAACAAGATGAACCCAAAGAGGCCCACACCAGGACACATCATAATTAAAATGCCAAAGCTTAAAGGTAAAGAGGGAATCTTAAAAGCAGCAAGAGAAAAGCAGTTACCTACAAGAAAAATTCCATAAGACTGACTGAGCTGATTGCTCAACAGAAACAGCAAATTAGAAGGGACTGACAAGAAATATTTAAAGTAATGAAAAGCAAGGATCTACAATCAAAATTGCTCTATCCAGCAAAGCTATCATTCAAAATCCAAGGACAGATAAAGAGCTTCCCAGATAAGAAATAGCAATAGGTATTTATCAGCACCAAACTAATATTATATGTAATGTTAAAAGGTCTTCTTTAAGAAGTAGAAAAAAGATACAAATATGAACAGTAAAGTGTAATAAATACATATCTATTAACAAATGAATCTAAAAATAACAACAACAAAACAAAATAGCCCTAGCTGGTGTAGCTCAGTGGACTGAGTGATGGTTTGATTCCTAGTCAGGGCACATGATATGCCTGGGTTGTGGGCCAGGTCCCCAGTTGGGGGTGTGCAAGAGGCAACCAGTCAATGTTTCTCTCCCTCTCTTTCTCCCTCTCTTCCCTTCTCTCCAAAAGTAAATAAAATCTTTAAAAATAATAATTTAAAATTTTAAAATAAAAAATAAATGAAAACAAAATAAAACAAGCAAAACAGAAACAGACTCATAGATATAGAGGACATTTTGATGGTTGCCATATGGGATGGAATTTGGAGGGATGGATGAAAAACATTAAGAAATTAAAAGTCCAGCTTGGTTGTTACAGGATAGGCGTGGAAATAAAAACTAGAGCATATGGAATATAGTCAGTAATTCTAATAACTGTGTCAAATGGATATGAGATTTATCAGGATGATCACTTAGTAAGTTATATAATGTCTAATCACTGCAGTATACACCTGAAATTAATATAAAAATGTATGTCAACTTTAATTGAAAAATAAAAATGAGTATAATGAAAAATAAAATAAATAAAATCTTATGGCTTGCCTCAATTATTTTGCCAATTTTCTCTCTCCCTCATGGAGAAGATACCACCAACTGTGAGCCTGGCTTGTATAAAATAATTATCCAGCTCCTGCCCCCATGGCTGGGCCATAGCCAGATCAATTTAAAGGACTGAGGACCCACTCAGAGATGGGGCTTTCCGCAAACTGTTAAGCCAGGACCTCTGAGGATCATGGGAGACAGGCTAGCCCTCCACCCCATTTGCTGGGGGACAGACTTCTGGCCAAGGTGTAAAAAGACATGCTGCATCTTCTTCACAACTAAGAAGAAATTTATATCTACCTCAAAACTAAATAAAAACAACCAGGAGTTTCAGAAAATCAAACCACATGAAAATGCAACAAACAAAGAAATAAAGAAATAGACGGGTAGGAGGAGGGGCAGAGCTGGAGCAGACAGCATCAGTGCCATGCAAGAGCTGAGACCAAGGTGAAAAGCACAGTCATACATTTAAACCTGGGAAGCAATCCTAGCCCCAGACAAGGCCACACAGCTCACAGTTCTGGTGCTGGAGAAAACTGAGCCACATTGCTTCTGACTATGAAAACCAGTGGGGGTTGGGGCAGAGGAACAAACAGCTGATCTCACTGGGTAAGCAGCATTATTTCCTCTTGGAACCCTCCCGGCCCCACACATACAGTGCCACAGGAATCATCCCTTACTGATGAATACCTAAGGCACTGCCCCTTACAACATAACAAGTATGACAGCTCTACTTAAGACACAGAGGCAAACATAGAAAGTTACCAAGTTGAGGAGACAGAGAAGTATGGTTCAAGAGAGGGAGCAGAACAAAGTTCCAGTGGGAGAACTGAGTGGGAACAGAATCATAGCTATGGGGAACATTTGGAGAGGTGTCAGCTGGAAAACAGGGCAGGGATTAAGAACCACAGTTGGTGGGTGCAGAATAGACAGGGAGATGTTAAGAATAGTATAACAAAGGGTAAAGCCTAAGATCTTATATACATGACCCATGGACATGAACTAAGGAGGGTTGGGACTGCTGGAGGGAGGAGGGGTGGTTGGCAGAGGGAGAAAAGGGAGAAGATATTGAGATAACTCTAACAGCATAATCAATGAAAAAATAATTTAAAGATTTTATTATTTTTAGAGAGAGGGGAAAGGAGAGAGGCAGAGAGGGAGAGAGACATCAATGTATGGTTGCCTTTCACCTGCCTCCGGTTATGGACCTGGCTGGAGACCTGGCTTGCAACCTGGTTACATGCCCTGGTTGGGGAATTGAACCAGCAACCTTTGGGTTTGCGGGTTGGCGCCTTATCCACTGTGCTATCAGCCAGGGCTTATGCAGTTTTATATAATTTGCAATCAGTGTTGTTAAGGGCAGTTGGAAAATTAAATGTTACACAATTTTACTTTAAATCAAAACTCTCACACTTTAATGCTTGTATGAAGCAGTGAGGGATCATGTGTCAATGCAGATATCAATTCTACGGGCATTCTGGTTACTTGTTGCCATGCAGCAGAGCATCCCAAACTTAGTGGCTTAAGACAACAATTAAATGGTTAATGATTTATTTTGCTCACAAACTTGCAATTTTGGCAAGGCTTAGTGTGGATGCTTAGATGGTAAATTTGGATACAGTGGGTGACTTAATGGCTGGGAGACTCACTCAGTCTGGGGCTGATAACAACTGTGGACTGAAACCCCAGGTGGGACTCTTGACCACAACCTGCCATGTATGCCTCCCTTGTGAATGGTTGGCTTCCTTATTGCATGGCAGCAGGGTTTCACCAAGTGTTCTAACAAAGCAAGTGGCAAGCACATGGCATTTTTATGACTTAGACTCAGATGTCACATAGCATCATTTCTGCCATACTCTGTCAATCAAGACAGTCATAAAAATCTTCCTCACATTACAGGGAAGAGACATGGTCCCTATCCCTTAATGAGAGGAGGCTACTTCACAGCATGTGAGATGGAACAATAGAACATACTAAGCTATGAGGTCTGTTCTGAAAGTATCGAGCCAGTATCAATATAATTAATTGTTTGCAGAGCTGATACTTTCAGGACAGACCTCATAGGGTAGTTGCTTTATTTGGAAAAGATCACCTGCACAGTGAGTCTAAATCTTGCTTTATTTCTAACTTCCAGGTGATACCCAAGCTGCTGATGCTGAGATTACACTTTGAGTAGCAAAGGTCTACAACACTTAATGAATCCAAATTTTATTATGTGTATACTTAAGATTGTTTGGAAGTAGACAGAAAATACATATATGTATACATGAATTTTAAAAATATTCTTTAAAGATGCCATGTATTTTTTCTTATTTTTGATAGTGTCATCTTTTCTTTTTTTACAACATCCCTTTAGTCTAGTTTCATTTGTTCTTTTTTCTCCCTCATAACCTTAATGAAAGAATACATGCTCCATAGAGCTTTAGTTCAACAGATTGGTTCCTCACATAAACAATTTTATACTATATATCTCATAAGGAGTACTTGACATTTTATTTTAGTATATAGTATATTTTATTCAATGTTTAAGGAAATAAATATCATTGAATGTCACAATTTCTTAAGGGGAAATTTGTGAACTTTAACGCTAGATAGTTTAAGTTAATTTTTCTTCATAACATTGACTTTTAAAATCCTGGGGAAATAAGTTAATGAAAGTTTCAAACTTATGTACAATCCTGAATCACCCCTATAAGGTGATAACTTTATGGGATGCCTCTTTTATTGAATTTCGGAGTCCCATTCACCAAACTATTGAGTGCTGAGCACCCTCAATGAGCTAGGCATTGTTCTAAGTGCAGGGGGTGAAAGATAAAGATTCTTACTCCCATGAAGCTTACTTTCCAGGGGGTAGGGTTGGGAAGAGCAAATTATAAACAAGTAAATTAATAATAATCAGTTTTCAGATTTTAGTCTGTGGCGAAGCGGCAGGGCGACCGGTGCTGTTGAGCACTCTCAAGTCGAGGCGCCGCCCCCGCGGCCAGGACTCCGGACTATGGCGGTTAGTGATACAGAACGAGATGGACTAGCCCCAGAAAAGACATCCCCAGACAGATAAGAAAAAAGAGCAGTCAGACATGTCTGTTTCTCCTAGAGCCTCAAAGCATCATTACTCAAGGTCACGGTCAAGGTCCAGAGAAAGAAAACGAAAGCCAGATAATGAAGGAAGAAAACACAGGAGCCAGAGCAGAAGCAAAGAGGCAAGAAGACATGAATCCAAAGATAAATCTGCTAAGAAACATAAGTCTGAGGAACATAATGACAAAGAACATTCTTCTGATAAAGAAAGAGAGCGGCTAAATTCATCTGAAAACTGAGAAGACAGACACAAACGCAAAGACAGAAGGTCATCAAGAGGCAGAAGTCACTCAAGATCTAGGTCGCATGAAAGGCGTCATAGGAGTAGAAGCAGGGAGTGGAAGAAGCGGAGATCCAGAAGCAGAGAGAGGAAGAAATCACGGTCCAGAAGCCGGGGGAGGAAACGCCGCGTCTGATCTCAGTCCCGCTCGAGGTCAAGGCACAGGCACCGGGAGCCACAGCCGCAGCAGGACAAGGAGCAGGAGTCGAGATAGGAAGAAGAAAATTGAAAAACCAAGAAGGTTTAGCAGAAGTTTAAGCGGAACGCCTAGTCCTCCTCCCTTCAGGGGCAGAAACACTGCGATGGATGCACAGGAGGCCTTGGCTCGCAGGTTGGAAAGGGCAAAGAAGTTACAAGAACAGCGAGAAAAAGAAATGGTTGAAAAACAGAAACAACAAGAAATAGCTGCAGCGGCTGCAGCTACCGGAGGTTCTGTTCTCAGCGTCGCTGCCCTTTTGGCGCCAGGCACGCAGGTGACCCCTCAGATCGCCATGGTGGCTCAGATGGTGGCCCTACAGGCGAAGGCACTGGAGGAGACTGGGATCGCCGTGCCCAGCTACTACAACCCCGCGGCTGTGAACCCCATGCAGTTTGCTGAACAAGAGAAAACAAGGAAAATGCTTTGGCAAGGCAAGAAAGAAGGCGACAAATCCCAGTCTGTTGAAATATGGGAAAAATTGAACTTTGGAAACAAGGACCAAAACGTCAAATCCAGGAAATTAATGGGTATTAAGAGTGAAGATGAAGCTGGGTGTAGCTCAGTCGATGAAGAAAGTTACAAGACCTTGAAGCAGCAGGAAGAAGTGTTTAGAAACCTGAATGCCCAGTATGAAATGGCCCGGTCACAGACCCACACACAAAGAGGCATGGGATTGGGCTTCACGTCATCAATGCGAGGAATGGATGCAGTTTGAAAAAGATCACACTTAATGTTTGGAACTTTCTAGACTTCTGGTTCTGATGGCAGGTCCTTGTTCACCAAACAGCTAGCATTCTAGCTTGCATGGGTGATGCATTGACTTTAATTTATTGAAAAATAACGATTTTTTGTAAATATCAGATCAGTGATACTGGTGTTAGTGTTGTAATTAGGTTAAACCCACTTCCATTAAACTTGACAGGACTATAGAAGGACAGTATTTTTAGTTCATGAATTCTTTCAAAATAGGTAAAAGCTGCAGGTGGGATAAAATCTCATACATGGATTTTTTCGTGTCTGCTGTCTTGTGTACTTTTGTACTTAACCTTGTACAGTTATTTTCATCTCTTGAAACATGAAAGAAATGTTATGTAGATGTTCTTTAGAAGATCTGGCCATTTGGTACATACCAGCACAGATAAGCTGGGTGGTGAAGATAATATAATAAAAATGTTTTTATTAAAACTGGTGTTAATTTAAGTTACCTGCAATTCTTACTTGAATTTCTGTAGCATTTTGCAATTGCTATTAGGAAACACTGGCTAAAAATTCCTTCTGGGTTTTTTTTTTTTTTTTTTTTTAGCAAACAACTGCTATTGGCAATTCTATAGTGAACAAAAATGTAAAAGGAAATTGGCAGGAGTAAAAAATTTATTAAAATAATACTGTTTTCTTACTTTAAGGAACAGAATTGGTGTATAGAATTTGTTAAATATTCCATATGTTATTCAGGAAATAGATTAATACCTTAAAGGGATGTAAGCACTTTTATTTTAATAAAGTGCCTTATAACAAAATAATAATAATAATAATCAGTTTTCAAAGCATGGTCATAGCCATTGACTTTGAGACATGGGCAGGGGTCTGCAACATCAATATCACCCATGGATAAAAGATTCACCCAAGTACAAATAAACAACAGATTTCATTATAACAGAGTATAGTTCATTGATGTGGTTCCAGATTACATGTTGTGTATAAGTCAGTCACAGAAAACTTCATAATCTCACTCATATGTAGAATCCTAAAAGTCAAACACATAGAATCTGAGTGTGGAATGGTGCTTACCAGGAATATGGAGGTGGAGGAACATGGGGAGATGTTGATCAAAAAGTACAAGGTTTCAGTAATGCAGGATGAATAAATATGGAGATCTAATATACAGACTGATGGCTATAGTTGATGATCCTATATAAAATACTAGAAATTTGCTAAGAGGGCACATTTCAGGTGCTCTTATCACACACACACAATTGTATCTGTATGAGAAGATATGTTAATTAGCTTGACTGCAGTAATCATTTCTCTACATATATATGTATAGCAAATCATGTCATAGAGTATATATACAGTTTTAAGAAATATTTTTGCTTTGGAAAATATAGCTACTTTTTATATAAATGTCATGTTAAAATGTAATGGGTTTATTGTAGTTATTTTTAAAGATTTTATTTATTATTTTTAGAGAGAGGCAGAGAGGGAGAGAGACATCAATGTATGGTTGCCTTTCACCTGCTTCCAGCTGCAGAGCTGGCTGGAGACCTGGCTTGCAATCTGGTTGTGTGTCCTGGCTGGGGAATCGAACCAGAAACCTTTGGGTTTGCAGGCCAGTTCCTTATCCACTGTGCTACCAGCCAGGGCTCATATCGTGGTTATTTTAAATTAATAATTAACTATTCAGAAATTTTAGTGATATGTGTATGTAACCCATATAAACAAAAGCCCTTTGGGATCCTTAATAATTATTAGGAATCTGTATGGGTCCCACGATCAAAGAAGTCTGAGAAAATCCATTTCCTTTGCAGTAGTTAGCTTGGATCTGTTCATGGGTCCCATTCTGTCCTGAGACAGGAATGGAAGTCTGGTAGGAGATCCAGGGAAAGCTTTTCCACTCCTAACAGAGCCACAAGAAGACACTGTGTCTTCTTCCTCTGGATGTTCATGTGTCTGCATCTGATGGTTACAATTGCTACTACCATCTTCCCACCAGCCTGAGGAGAAACACACTACCAAAGGTGTCAATGTGTTTTTCAAATTTCATTATTACAGTGATTCAGTGAACATCCTTCTACACAGCATATCTTGGCTTATTTTGTATTTTGTGTAGAATTAGTTCTTAGGATTAGAAGTGTTGGATAAAAGGATAAATATATTTAATATTTAATAGACTTCAGTGTTGATGTTATCTCCCCAAAAGTTTATATCAATATAAACTTCCATCAACTTTTATTTAACAAGCACTTATGTAAAGCTTACTTTTTGCTTACTTGGCCACCATTCACAGGTTTTTATAAATGTGAACTCAACAGTAATATATGTGAGTACCTTTAAAAGGTCTACTTATGCTCTTGGTACATTTTCTCTCTGGGTTTTCATCTTTCTTTTTCTATTAATTTCTAAGGACTGTGCATATTAGGGATATTAATGCTTTAATGTCATGAAAGACAATGTTCAATAATCACTTATTCACAATTCCAGTATCTAAAAAGCTCTGAAAAGATTTTTGTATATTTGGTATAACCTCATTTGATAACAAGATATGACCTCCAATGGCATAAGACTTTATTTTTCCTTTAAATTTTTCTTGCTTTGGCTTCAAGTGTACAGCATAGTGGTCAATCATATATTTTACATAATGATACCTGTAGTGCCCTGACTGGCATCATACATAGTTAATGCAGTATTATTGACTATACAGGGTGGGGGCAAGGCATCTTTACAGTTGTTTTTATGGAAAATAATGCAATAATTAATATTAGTACAAGAATAAACTGTTTCATGTACTCACAACTGTAAACCTACTTTTGACCCATCCTACATTTCCTATGCTTTACTTCCATCCCCATAACTATTTTGTAGCTATCAATTTGTGATTCTCAATCCCTCTACCTCTTTCACTCAGTCCCCCAACCTCCCTCCCTTCTGACACCACTAGTCTGCTCTCTGTGTCTGAGTCTTTCAATTTTATTTATTTTGTTCTTTAGATTCCACATAGGAGTGAAATCATATGCTATTTGCCTTTCTCTGACTGACCTATTTCACTTAGCCTATCACTTTCCAGACCTAATCATGCTGTCTCAAATAGTAAGATTTCATTCTTTTTGATGGTAAACTAATATTCAACTGCATAAATATATCAAACATTTTTATCCACTTGGGCTCTTTCCCTATTTTGGCTATTGTAAATAATACTGCAATGAACACAGTATTGAATATATTATTTCATATTAGTGTTTTGGGTTTCTTTGAATAAATCCTCAGAAGTGGAATCACTGGGTCATAAGGAAGATCCATTTTTTAAGCATATTTTATTGATTATGCTGTTACAGTTGTTCCAATTTCTTTTCCCTTTGCTTCCCTCCACCCAGGATCCCCCTTCCCTCCTGCAACCCCACCCTCCTTAGTTCATGTTCATGGGTTGTGCATATTAACATGGGTTGTGCATAGTAAGTTATCTGATTTCACCCGTTCCTATATTATTCTTAACTTCCTCCTGCCTGTCTTCTACCTACAAATTGTTTCGTATTCCCTGTAACATTGCCTCATTTATCCCCCTTCTCCTTCCCAGCTGATAAGCCTCCCAATGACCTGCATACCTATGATTCTAATTCTATTCTGGTTGGTTGGTTAGCTTGTTTTTGTTTTTATTTTTTTAGATTCTATCATTGATAGTTGTGTGTCATTTAAATTTTTTTTTATTATTGAGTATGCTGTTACATTGGTCCCAATTTCTTTGCCCTTTGCTCCCCTCCACCCAGCACCCCCTTCCCTCCAGCAAACCAACACCCCTTAGTTTATGTCAATAGGTCATGAATATGAATTTTTTGGCTTTACCTTTTCCTGTGCTATTCTTAACATCTCCTTGTCTATTCTGCACCCACCAATTATGCTTCTTAATTCCTGTGCCTTTCCCCTCTTCTTCCCCTGCCCCATCCCAGCTGACACCACTCCAAATGTTCCCCATACCTTTGATTCTGTTACCTCTCTGGTTGTCTGCTTAGTCTTTGTTTTTATTTTTTAGATTCTGTTGTTGACAGCTATAAGTTTGTTGTCTTTTTAATGTTCATAATTTTGATACTCTTTTTCTTAAATAAGTCCCTTTGACATTTCATATAATAGTGGCTTGGTGATGATTAACTCCTTTAGGTTTACCTTGTCTGGGAAGCTCTTTACCTGCCCTTCCATTCTGAATAATAGCTTTGTTGCATAGAGTAATCTTGATTATAGGTCCTTGCTTTTCAGTGCTTTGGATACTTCATGCCAGTTCTCCAAAGTTTCTTTTGAGAACTCAGCTGACAGTCTTATAGGAACCCCTTTGTACATAACTCTTCTTCTCTCTTGCTTTTAAGATGTTCTCTTTATCCTTAAACTGGCATTTTAATTATGATGTGCCTTGGTGTGGTGCTCTTAGTGTCTAGCTTGTTTGGGACTCTCTGTGCTTCTTGAACTTGTATGTCTATTTCCTTTGCCAAATTAGGGACATTTTCCTTCATTATTTTTCCACACAAGTTTCCAATATCTTGTCCTTCCTTGTTTCCTTTGGGCATTTCTATAATTTGAATGTTGGCATGTTTAAAGCTGTCCCAGAGGTTCCTAAGCCTCTTGTCATTTTTTCCAGTTCTTGTTTCCTCAGTATATACTTGTTGACTGTTTATTTCTTCCTTATGTTCCAAATTGTTGATTTGAACCCTGGTTTCCTTCCCTTCACCATTGATTTCATGCGGGTTTAACCCCATTTCACTTAGCTTAGCCTCCACGTCTTCTCTTCTATGTTTGCCATACCCAAGCATACCTGTCAAGTCTGTGAGCAGCTTTGTCACCAGCATTTTGAACTCTGCATCTGTTAGATTGGTTATCTCCTCATCACCTAGTTCTCTCACTGGAACCTTGATTTGTTTCCTTTTTTGGGCCATACTTGTCTCCTCAACTTGAGAGGCTTCTATGTTAACCTCTGTTTTTTAGGTAGAGCTGTTATGTTGTAAGGGGCAAAGCCTTAGGTATTTGTCAGTGTGGGGCGACCTGTTTCAACAAGTTGTGGTTCTGTATGTGGGCGAGGGGTCAGAGAGAAACTGATGCTACTTGCTCAGAACTAGCCCCTTTTCCAGGCACTTCTCCCATTCCTGTATGGAACTGGTGCCTCTTTAGCTATTGCCCTGTGGTTCTCAGAGTAGGTGAGTCTGTGGATGTTCTTGGGCCATGAGGGCCTCTAAACAAATGGACTCTGCTGAGAGACTGACAGTTTATTTTGCCACAACCCCCACTGGTTTTTATAGTCAGAAGCAAGGCTTTATTTTCCCCTTGGCCCTGGAACTGTGTGGTGCTGGGAGCACTCCCCAGCTGTCCCTACCTTATTAAATGTGCAACTGTGCTTTCCAATGGCTAAGCATAGCCACCAAACTCTAAACCATGCTGCCAAACTGCATCTTCTCTGTCCCAGCTGCATCTCTCATTACCTGTCTGGTTGAATATTTCTTCTTTATATCCTTGTTTGTTGGACTTCCATGCAGCTCTGTTTTCTGGAATTTCTGGTTGTCTCTAGTTTTGAGATAGATGTATTCCTTCTTAGTAGTGGATGGAGATGCAGTGTATCTACCTATACCTCCGCCTTGGCCAGAAGTCCAAATCTACTTTTAATTTCTTAAGGAAACTCCATATTTTCCACTGTGGTTGCACCAATCTGCATTCCCATCAATAGTGCATGAAGGTTCCCTTTTTTTCATATCTGAAATGAGACTATTTTTAGCATTTGTATATTCTACTTAATAGTGGCATATTTTGCTGAAGAAAAAAAAAAAAACCTGTGTGGTTATAAGGTACTGGCTCAGACCTCAATGGCAGTGTTATTTATATACTGTTCATTATCTTTTCAAAATTCTGAAAAACTCAAAATTGAATAAAATATTTGTACTCAAGAATTTCAGGTAAGAGATTGTGAATATATAATGTTTGGTTTTTTGGTTTACTTTTAGACATATTGAATTTCAGGTGTCATGGAGCCTTCAAAAGTATGTGGCCTGCATGCAGTGGGGCATAGGAGTCAGAAATTTATGGGAGAAATTGGGGTTGGAGAAGATTTGGGACTTATCAGCATGTAGACAGGGGTTGAATTGAAATTATGAATGCATTATCAGAAAGCATGCATTGTCAGACGTTTAAGGAGTGGATAAAGGCACCTGTAGGTGCAAAGTGACAAAGGTAAATATGGATAAGAAAGCAGGAATTAACCAGAGCAGAGGAGCAACCTTTCTGGGCTGTGGTAATTGACTGCAGCCATGGAAGATACAGTGGAGTCCACTGGCTATAGAGTTCTCAGTGGCTCTATTGTCAGATAGAGTGGACCCAGTCTTCTGGAGAGTGTGTATGTTGCAAGGGGTAGGGGGTGGTCTTTGATGGTTGCATCTGTGTCCAGACTAAGGGACATGAACCTCAGCATTCCTTAATAGCCAAGCATCCCTTCATCAGCTCTTCTAAAAATGGGTGTTGAGGCTGCTTCCCCAAGAATAGCTCAGTTGGAGGGTCTTGGGAAATTTCCCAGCTCCATCAGGTCTCCATGGGCACAATCTTCTGGCAAGTGAGCCAGACCCTAAAATGAGCAAGCTACTCTAATAGTGGAGGTGGGAGGAAGTTGGAACTCATCAGCAGTACTGGGCCAAGGAAGAACAGAAAGGGTGTCAATGTCTTCTCGTGTTTTCCCTCAGATATGCCATGTCAGCTATGTTGACAAAAGCATATAGAAAGCATTGTACTTGCCTGGGGATAGCCATTTTCAAAAATGAGAAACCAGAAAGACCACAGGTTTACCTCTACCTACTTGCTGCAAAACTTTTATATCTGGTTTCCTATCAACAGAAGAAAAATTCATTTTTATTATCAGTTGACTGTTCTCATCCTTAAAATTGATGCCTTTTGTTCATTCTAATTCATCTGCATCTGCATAAAACAAAAGTTAATGTTCAGAGCAGTGTGGATGGGGACTGTGCACAATTCCAATTATTGCATATAAAAGTTGTGTGCCTAACTTTTCATTAAGTGAGAAAGTAATATATCCAGGATGTATACATGGGTATTTTCTGTAGCCCATACTGGTGATGTCTTATCTATGGCTCATGAAACAATGTGGAGAGTAGAGACCTAGAAGCATGGCAACAGAGTAGAGGGCAGTGCTGATGGTGTTCTAGAATACCAGAGCAGATGGAGGATAGGGTAGGGAGCATGAGACATCTGCAGGTCTCTGTGAATTGGAGCGGTAAGCATCTGGATTCAGGGGTGCACAGCCCAGAGGTTGCAGAGACCAACAGGAGAGCAGGTGAAACAGTTAGGAACCTGCTGGTCAGTGGGCTGAGGTTGGCCCTAGGCAGTGGCGGCTCTGCCCAGAGGGGCGGTTCTGACTGGAGACAGCTTCAGGCTCCCCAGTGAATAGAAATCTAAGCAGTGAAGTGTGGACAGTGAGTGCAAACTCAGGGAGACTGAAAAATTGAACTCCTGCAGGGGAGGGACTGTGTGAGAGCTGGCCCAGGAGGCTGAGAGAGAGGAGGCACCTCCCAGGAACAGAGGTGGGAGAAGATGAGAACTGCAGGGAGCAGGGGCGAGAGAGCAGGGAAGTGCACCACCAGGCAACCTGAGGGCCAAAAATTGAGCCACTGCGCCACCTGGGGTGAGGACAGCACAGAGCACTAGCAAGAAGGGAGGCTCAACCCCACGCACCTACACCAGATGACAGGATCCCATGAAAACTCAAAATTGCCCGCCAGGAACTTGCTGCTGGTACAACTGGCACACCCATTACAGGTGACAAAAACCTCCTCAAAGAGCTGGAGGGGGAGAGGTAGCCATCAATAGCACACAGCTCAGGATCCACTATAAAGCCAAGTGCCCATTGCAGGAGGCATAAACCTCCTTGAAGTGCTGGAGGGAAAGGGTTAGCCTGGCCAGTGCTGTTCCTGCAGGGCTCCCCACAAACCAAAGGCCCACTTTTGAAATGCAGTAAAAACTTCTACAAAGAGCTGGAGAGGTAAGGCTAGCCATTGCCAGCAAACTGCACTCTGGACCACCTGGGGAGCCAGGCACCCATTGCAGAGGCTGCAGTGAAAACTTCCTTGAAGATCTGGACTGCCTGGAGAGCTAGCAATCGCAGGTAAATGACCTGCGGGACCCCTGGGGAGCCAGGTGCTCTTCGCAGACAGGGGTTACCTCCTCAAAGAGCTGAAAGGGAAGGGCTAGCCATCACAGGAGGGAACGAAGTTGAAGGACATCCTCCATTGGAGCCAGGTGCCCATCCTGGGCAGAAACCTCCTGGAGGAGCTGGAGGGGGAGATGTAGTAATCAACACTACATAAGCAAGCACCTGCAGGTCTTCACATAGAACCAGAGAGAAGGGAGGACCCTAAAATGCAGGCAGTGCAGAAACCCAGCTAGGCTATTGGAGGATCAGCCTACCTGGGGGCTGGCACTTAGAATCAGCCCTGACTGTGACAGCCATAGGCCCTGCCACTCCAAGACCACACAGCTAGACTATAAACTGCAGCGACTTGATCAAGAAAGAGAGGCAGACTCAGGAAATGGATTGCTGCTAATCTCAAGCACCTCAGTTACACCAAGAGCTACATGAACTATTAATCCCTAACATATCCTTTTCAAAAGTTATTTCCAACCCTCACAATTAGTGCATTTTAAGTAAATACTGTTTGGACCATAGTGTATCCCAAATCCCTTATTTGTACTCCTTCCTTATCTCAATCCACCTAAATACCCAAGACCCTCCTCCCACTCTTGTTTTAAAGTCTACTCACTCTCCTGCTACAACTCATTCCCAGTTCTCAATCTAAGTATTCCTCCTCTCCCCAGCTGCTCAGCCTTCCCCAGCCACTTAAACTTCTTCTTCTTTTTTTTTTTTGCGTGGGATACTAGGGACTACACATTCTTTTTTTCTGCTAAAAGCACATGGGTCCTGCTATACCTTGACCACTCAGTGCTCAATGAGGATGGACAGGGAGGTAGATGCAGCATATTTATATATAGGCTAATACTGTTCACTTGCACATGAGGCATTCTGATTTCCCCCTCCCCATTTCTACAGAAGAAATTAAGTTGGCTTTCTCTCTTGTGTCCCCACTATCTTTGCTACTCCTTTACAACTTTCAAAACTATCTATACTTTAATCAACTTAACCATTTATCCCCACGTTTAACACTTTTTTTTTTTAAGTAAAAAATTCTTTTATTCAAAAGTATAGAAAGTTATATGTAGAATCTTGGAAATGACATATATTGACAAGACAATATTTTCCTTTATTTTTTAAAAATATTTTATTGTTGTTGTATTACATCCATCCCCTTTTTGCTCACCTCTGTCCCCCTCCCCACCTACCCATTCCCCCAAAGCCCATCCCACCTGTTGTCCATGTCCCTGGTTCCCCCATACTAGGTTCTTGTCTAAGCTGCTCCCCTTCCCTGCCTCTGCCTCCCCCCTCCCCCAAAACCCTTTCGCCCTGACCACTGAAGGCCTATTCATTGTATTCATATATTCGGTTCTGTTATGCTTGTTGTTAGTTTTTCTCATTATCATCCCAAAATGGGTGAGATCATATGATATTTGTCCTTCACTGACTGGCTTATTTCACTAAGCATTAATACTCTCCAGTTCCATCCATGTGGTTGCAAAGTTCCTTCTTTCTTTCTGCTATATAGAATTCCATTGTGTCAATGTACCAAAGTTTTTTGATCTAATCGTCCACTGATAGGCACTTAGGCTGTTTCCATCACTTGGCTATTGTAAATGGTACTGCTATAAACATAGGTGTACATAGGTTCTTATGAATTAGTGTTTCAGGGTTCTTTGGGTATAGTCCAAGTAGTGGAATTGCGGGATCAAAAGGCAGTTCCATTTTTAGCTTTTTAAGAAAACCCCATACTGTTTTTCAGTGGCTGCACCAGCCTACATTCCCACCAAGAGTGTACGAGGGTTCCCTTTGCCCCACATCCTCGCCAACACTTGTTGTTTGTTGATTTGCTGATGATTGTCATTCTGACAGGTGTGAGGTGGTATCTTATAGTAGTAGTTTTAATTTACATCTCTCTGATGACTAGTGATGTTGAGCATTCTTTCATATGCCTCTGGGCCCTTTGTATATCTTCCTCAGTGAGTTGTCTGTTCAGGTCCTTTGCCCATTTTTTAATTGGGCTGTCTGTCTCCTTGGTGTTGAGTCGCATTAGTTCTTTATATATTTTGGAGATCAGACCCTTGTCTGAGGTATCATTGGCAATTATGTTTTCCCAAACAGTTGGTTCCCTTTGAATTTTGCTGATATTTTCTTTAGCTGAACAGAAACTTTTCAATTTGATATAGTCCCATTTGTTGATTCGTTCTTTGATTTCCTTTGTCCTTGGTGAATATCAGTAAACCTATTTCTGTGTAGGATATCCAAAAGTTTACTGCCTATATTTTTCTCCAGGATCTTTATGGTGGCACTGCTTATGTTTAAATCCTTTATCCATCTTGAGTTTAATTTGGTGTATTGTGTAAGTTGGTGGTCTAGTTTTATTTTTTTGCATGTTGCTGACCAGTTCTCCCAACTCCATTTGTTGAAGAGACTATTTTTACTCCATTGAATGTTCCTTCCCCCTTTGTCAAATATTAGTTGACCATAGAGTCCTGGGTTAATTTCTGGGCTCTCTATTCTGTTCCATTGATCTATATGTCCACTCTTAGGCCAGTACCAGATAGCTCTGATGACAGTAGCCTTGTAGTATTGTTTGAAGTCCAGCATTGTGATTACTCCTACCTTGTTCTTTCTCAAAATTGCTGCGGCTATTTGTGGGCATTTTTGGCTCCATATAAATTTTTGAAGTATTTTTCCTATTTCTGTGAAGTCTGTCATTGGTAGTTTAATTGGGATTGCATTGAATATGTAGATTGCTTTGGGTAGTATGGACATTTTAATGATGTTAATTCTTCCCATCCTTGAACATGGTATATGGTATATGCTCCCATTTATTTGTATCTTCCTTCATTTCTTTCTTCATTGTTCTGTAGTTTTCTGAGTATAGGTCTTTTCCCTCCTTAGTTAAGTTTATTCCTAGGTACTTTATTTTTCTTGTTACCATGGTAAATGGGATTTGTTTTTTTCGCTTCTATTTCTGCTGTTTCATTATTGGTATGCAAAAATGCATTTGATTTCTGAATATTGACTTTATACCCAGCTATTTTGCTAAATTTACTTATTAGGTTAAGTTTTGGGTGGAGCCCATTGGGTTTTGTATGCACACTATCATATCATCTGCAAATAATGACAGTTTGACTTCCTCCTTATCAGTTTGGATACCTTTCATTCCTTTGTCTTCTCTGATGGCTATAGGTGGAACTTCCAAGACAATGTTGAATAGAAGTGGAGAAAGTGGACAGCCTTGTCTCGTTCCTGATCTTAGGGGGAAAGCTTTCAGGTTTTGTCGGTTAAGTATGATGTTGGCTTCAGGTTTCTCATAGATGGCCTTTATGATGTTGAGGTATGCTCCCTCTATTCCCATTTTGCTGAGGGTTTTTATCATAAATGGTTGCTGCACTTTATATCAAATGCTTCTTCAGCATCTATTAATGTGATCATATGGTTTTTATCTTTCAATTTGTTGATGTGGTGTATTACATTGATTGATTTATGAATGTTGTACAATCCTTGCATCCCTGGGATGAAGCCCACTTGATCATGGTGTATGATCTTTGTAATATACTGCTGAATCCGATTGGCCAATATTTTGTTGAGAATTTTAGCATCTATGTTCATCAGAGATATTGGCCTGTAGCTTTCTTTCTTAGTTGGATCTTGCCCTGGTTTTGGGATTAGAATAATATTGGCCACATAGAAAGAGTTTGGGAGTCTTCCCTCTTCCTGAATTTTTTTGGTATAGTTTGAGGAGGATAGGAGTTAGTTCTTCTTTAAATGTTTGGTAAAATTCACCTGTGTAGCCACCTGTTCCAGGGCTTTTGTGCTTTGGGAGATTTTGGATTCCTTCTTATTATTGGCCTATTCAGGCTTTCTGCTTCTTCTGGGTTCAGTTTTGGTAGATTATACATTTCGAGAAATGTGTCAATTTCATCCAGGTTGTCATATTTTTTGTCATATAGTTGTTTGTAGTAATTCCTTACAATCTTTTATATTTCTGAGGTATCGGTTGTGATTTCTCCTCTGTCAGTTCTGATTCTGTTTATTTGGGTCCTCTCTCTCTTTTTCTTGATGAACCAGCTCCTGGACCTGTTGATTCTTCGAATTGTAGTTTGAATCTCTGAGTTATTTAGCTGTGCTCTGATCTTGATGATTTCCTTCCTTCGACTTGCTCTGGGCTTTATTTGTTGTTGCTCCCCTAGTTCTTGCAGCTTTGTGGTTAGGTCATTTTTATAAACTTCTTGTAACCTTTTTTGGAAGGCCTGTATTGCTATCAATTTCCCCCTGAGAACTGCCTTTGCTGTATCCCATAGGTTTTGGGCTGTTGTGTGTTGTCATTTGTTTCCAGGAACTTTTTGATTTCATCTTTGATCTCATTGTTGACCCCTTCATTGCTTAACACCATGTTATTCAGTTTCCATGAGTTAGAGAGAATTTTTGTTTTTTTCCCTTGAGATTGGTTTCTAGTTTCAAGCCATTGTGATCTGAGAAGATACTTTGTATGATTTCAATTTTCCTGTATTTGTGGAGGCTTGTCTTGTGACATACCATGTGGTCTATCTTGGAGAATGATCCATGTGCATTTGAAAAGAATGTGTATTTTGCTTCTTTGGGGTAAAAGAATCTGTATACATCAGTTTGGTCCATTTCCTCTAGAGTGTTGTTCAATGCCATAACATCTCTGGGGATTTTTTATTTGGAAGATCTGTCCATTGTTGATAGTGGAGTATTTAAAATCCCCTATTATCAGTGTGTTGCTGTCTATGTCTTTCTTAAATTCTTCCAAGATTCTCATTATATATTTTGGAGCCCCTATGTTGGATGCATATATGTTTATCAGAGTTATTTCTTCTTGATGGATTGTTCCCTTAAGTATTATGAAATGTCCATCTTTGTCCCTTTTTATGACCTTCATTGTAATATCTATTTTGTCTGAAATCAGCATTGCTACTCCAGTTGTTTCATGTCCATTTGCTTGATATATACTTTTCCATCTCTTCACTCTCAATCTGTGTCAATCTTTTGTTCTGAGGTGGGTCTCTTGAAGACAGCATATATGTGGGTCATGTTGTCTTATCCATTGGGCTACCCTATGTCTTTTGATTGGTGCATTTAATCCATTTACATTTAAGGTGATTATTGATTGATACTTATTCATTGCCATTTTCTCACTTTGTGTCTGTATTCCTTTTGGCTTTCTCTGTTTCTTAATTTTATTTGTTTATTTTTATAGCAGACCCTTTAGCATTTCTTGAAATGCTGGTTTGGTAGAGATGTATTCTTTCCGTCTTCTTTTGTCTGGGAAGCTTCTTATTTCTCCTTCTATCTTGAATGACAGCCTTGCTGGGTAGAGTGTTCTTGGTTGCAGGCCTTTGTTTACCATTACTTGAAATACTTTTTGCCATTCCCTTCTGGCTTGAATTGTTTCTGTGGAATAATCATTTGATAGCCTTATTGGAAACCCTTTGTATGTTATTTGTCTTTTCTCTCAATGCTTTTAGGATTCTTTGTCTTTGAAATTAGCCATTTTAATAATAATCTGCCTTGGTGTTGTTCTGTTTGGATTGATCCTCATTGGGACCCTCTGTGCTTCCTGAACTGGATTAATGTTTTTCACTCATCATGTTAGGGAAATTTTCTATCATGACTTTTTTGAACAGGTTTTCCATTCTTTGTTTCTCTTCTCCTTCTGGTATCCCTATGATACGGATGTTATGTTTTATGTTGTCCTGCAGCTCTCTTAACCCCTCTTCAGTCTTGTTCAGCCTTTTTTGATTCTCTTGTACTGTCTTGGAGTATTTGTCTACATTATCCTCCAACTCGCTGATCTGGTCCTCTGCTTCCTCTAGCGTACTGTTGATTCCTTCTACTGTATTCTTCAATTCAGAAATTGTATTCTTCATTTCCTCCTGGCACTTATTGATAGTTTCTATGTCCTTTTTCATGCTGTTGTAGTTCACAGTAAGTTCCTTGTAACTTCCCTGGAGTTCTTTGTAGTTCTCCTGGAGTTGTTTATAGTTTCCTTTAATGTGGCTGAGTTCACTGAGCTTCTCTATCATCATTCTTTTGAATTCCTTATCTGATATTCCAGGTGCCTCTGTTTCATTTTGTGGTCTTTCTGGGGATTCTTCCTTTCCTTTTGGTGATGGACTGATTCTTTTTTTCCCCATTTTGGGTGTCTGCTCTTGTTTGCTTTTTATTTTTATTTTTTTGTTTTTTCCTTGGGTTAACCTGCTTTGCTTCCTGCCTTAGTTGAGCACACTTCTGTGATAGGAAATTTGTGGAGTTCAATGTTGCAGTCTCCCAGATTTTCTCCACTTACTGTTCTTGGTGTGTCCTTTATTTGGGCTGTCTGGTTGTATTCTGTACCTGTGGGCTTTTAGCAGAAAAAACAAAAACAAAAAAACAAACAAACCAACCAAAGGAAAAAAAAAAAGGAAAAAAGAAATTAAAACAATAATAATAATAATAAAGGGTTTAGATGGCTGTTCACCCTTAATAATCCCTGA